>JAHBCN010005214.1:0-57059 GCA_019359885.1 Listronotus oregonensis
TTAGTACAATATCTAAAAAGTGGTTCCAAGCAGCTAAAAATATTGACTATACATATGATCGTCAACAAAAACTCGACACAGTCTGGTGTGGACATTTGTGCTTACAGTTTCTCTCCACATAAAATTTAGTATGCCTGTAAACCCACAGATGGATCGTGAAAGCTATAAGAAAATGCATTTATCTTTAAAAGCCTTTTCTCGGTGTGGAACAGCTTATTGACAATGATTGCGACAGAACTGCAAAATTATGCCCAAAGAAGTGATGATTGCTTGCGTTCCAAACGATATTGCTTTAGTGTGGGATAAGCTACCGGAACATATAAAAAGTGACATAGATATACTTAAGTACCAATATTGTACGGAACAGTATAAACAAAACAACTTACAAGAAAATAATGGAGTTGGGGTGACAAAAAGGCTATTTTGCTGTTATTGTAAGATAAACGATATACATATCCGTGCAGAAAGTTCCATTAAGTTGCCAAAACGAAGATTTAGTTATTTAAATTGTTGCAGGCAACAATAAAAATACCTACCAACATATATTTTCCATCAGTCATGTCACACACATTCACCCTAACGGGGCGAAACAGCGTCTTAACCTCAAACTTTTACCCACCAATCGAATTGAATGCATCAAGCCAGTATGGATTGGCACTTTTGGGATTTTACAGTTACAATTCTATTTTTAATATCGATGAGAGTAATAATTGTTTTTCATATGGAAAAGAAAAAGGAAAGAAATTTATTAAAATATCGATTGCACCTGGAGCTTATGAAATTAGCGACATTGAAAAGACCATGATTGCAGCGTTACAAAAATCTGCCAACGACCAAGACGAGAAAGTTTTGTCATTGATTCCCAATAATAATACATTAAAGTGTGAAATACAATCGAAATACACACTCGATTTTACTGACAAAAACAGTATAGGAAAATTGATGGGTTTTGAAAAGATGGTGTTAAAAAGTGGGAAGAAACACGAATCATCATCGCCAATTGAAATTATAAATGTACGTATAATAAGAGTCGATTGTAACATAACAGCTGGTGCTCATTTAAACTCAAGGGAATGTCATATTTTATATGAATTTGACATTGACGTTGAGCCTGGCTATAAAATAACGAAAGAACCACAGAACATTATTTATATGCCGCTTACACCCAACGGTCGTCAGTTTATAGACAACATTACCCTACGCATCTTGGATGACAACGGTGCCCTGATAGACTTTAGAGGAGAGAAAATTATCGTCAAACTTGAGCTGAAAAAAATTGCATAAATATGGGTTTTTGCCAGAGTTTATTAATCTAAAGGGGTTATGACATCGTCGAGAATGGGGATAGAAAAAGTCCAAGACGTGAAGGTGTGAAAGGGGTCGCTTATGTTGGCGGCCCTGTCGGGTAACTCTAAAAGTTACTAGCATTCTCAGCTGTGGACAGAGTCGTGCCACAAGTCGAAGTTTTTATATGGGGTTATTTTTACGGTTGAAAATATTTGTGTACAGAGTTGATATTTTATTGGTTTTGAGTGTTTTTACTATATTGTTTTTGGTAAAGTTTAGTCTTGTAGTTTTAATTAGTCCTTAGTGTGCAATACACCAAAAAGTTGTGTTTCCCATAAGGATTCTGTTATTTGCTCGGAGAATGTTAAAAAGACGATTTTTATATGTCTTCCAGAAAATTTGCAAAAGCAGTGATTATGAGATCCTGATCAAAAAGGAAAAAGGCGATTAATAAAAGAAGGTAAGGTGAAAAATATGATTTATCCTAATGCTGCTATTACTAACAAATATTCTTTTATTGTAGCAGTTCCATTCAGTTTTCATTATTACACCTCGGATAACAAAAACACGGTTTTTAAGTCCACCAGTGACTCTTCACAACTCGGAATGTAGTTACACAGTTATTAGTAAGTAAATTGAAATTTTTGTGTGATTTTAATTATAGTTATTTGTTGTCAAGAAAGTAAATAGTCAATATTGACTTGCTTATACCTAGAACTGATCAACTTTAGGTATATGCATTAATGTACCTTCAGAATGTGTATTTAATATTTTTTTCCCATTATTTTGTACATTTATTAAGTTTGCAGTTAGTTACATTCTTTAATTGTATTTAATTTTTTTGATACTTATCTACCAATTACTTGGTATATTATGTTGAAAATGACATGTTTTAAAATATAATTTATATTTTTTAGATTTGCCTTTTACAAGTTTAAAATTAACTGATGTAAACCTACCTTGCACTGAAGAAGTTTTTGTTTAGATTGTGTACTATGAAGTGGACTGCGAAGAACTTGTAAGTAAGTTAAAAGACTTTCGCCAGTTTGGTATGGTTGTAGAATGTGATGATAATTCAGAATAAAATTGATAATCCGATTATTGAAAAAACCGCTATCATGCGATTATTCAGATTTAATTTGAATTACGAAAAATAAAATTTAAATCAAAAAAAAATTAAATCTGAATAATCGCATTATAGCGGTTATTTCAATAATCGGATTATCGATTATTTTTAATTCGAATTATCCCATCACTATTTCTGACCAACCAAAGTACCTACCAAAACGTGACGAAATCGTCTAAACTTTCGCGTACCAATAAATAAGAACACGAGATCTAATTCTTTGTTTTATCTTGCAAGGGCTGCCAACAAACTATAAATGAAATTTTTGTGTTTGTATTAAGTAGGATTTTAATGCTTAAATGATGTGTATGTTTTAAAATATGAAATGTAGTATACCACAAAATATTATTAAATAATACCACTAAGTACTGTGTTCTTTTCTTCCATATCAAAATGTAAAAATTTCAGTTGTATTTTATTGTTGCAATTGTAAATGTATTGTAGTGTTGTAGTTGTGAAACAAATAAAGTTTAGTTTTTTAGCAATAAACCTGTATTCACATTTTTTACATAAAATAATTTATTTTATTGCCAAAGTGGAAAATTTTGCTATTATTCTGCAATATCAAGATGCTGTATGGTCCGTAAGTAAATAAATAACTAGTTTTTAAAAGTAACTTAATTAGTTTTTAAAATAAAATAAATTAAGGATTAATAGACAAGTTTATATATTTATGAAGTAATACAAAAACACCGTCATAAATTCCTAAAAAAAAGGTTAACTTTTCTATGGCTTGCAGTATCTGATTTGGAGTTGGATATTTTGTAATCTTACAAAGATCTTCAAGATAGCTTGTAAAAGCCCATTTTTGATCCTGCATTAACAGAAAAGCTTCCTTCCTGTCTTTCTTCTATAGGTATTTTCACGGCTTCTGCTTAGACGAGTTGGCCAGTATAATTCCTTTTCTGGCAGCTCCCAACAGAGCAACACATAGTGCAACTTTTATGCATCTTTTAACAGTTCAGCTAGAGAGGCCCCGAACTTCCCGCTTTCTTCGGTCCTTCATCCCTAGAGTGTCAAGACTATGGAACCTGCTACCTGCAGAATTTAAGTCTCTTGTAAATATACTCCCTCTTACCACACTTCAGCCACCCACGGGGCGTTCATACTAGGCCTCAGCCTTCGCGGACTGTTCCAAGATAAAAAAATAATTAAAGTCCCCAAACTTGCTCATAAAATTTTATAAACGTAAATTAGCAATCATCAGTATTTTCTACATTTTAATTTTTTTCTCATTTTTTAAAATATTTAATGTAGTAGATACCATTGAAAAGGTACGCCATCGTCGTGTTGTCGCTTTAATTTTTAATTTCAATACTTAATTGAATTACATTTATATTTTTGAAATATAAATTTTGTTCGTCGGTATAAAAGCAGTTTTTCGTTTCCACCTTAATTCTACGCCACTGTCCGGCATAAAATCCAACATGGCCGAAATGGACCCTTCTTGACGTCACACAAGAGTTTTTCAATATGGCGGATGTCAACCCCTTTAGATTAATAAACTCTGGGTTTTTGCTTTAATCGACAAT
The DNA here is from genome assembly GCA_019359885.1 of Listronotus oregonensis. NCBI lineage: Eukaryota > Metazoa > Arthropoda > Insecta > Coleoptera > Curculionidae > Listronotus > Listronotus oregonensis. The sequence continues at coordinate 3,946 of JAHBCN010005214.1, forward strand.
TGCATTTGTTGTCTTCAATTCAACAGCAAAAGCATAAAAATAAAAAGTCTACCCCAGCTCAGACCATTCATAGTCTGAACCTTCAGCCGAAAGGACATAATCGCGTCAATCAACGACTCTCCGCGAGAGATTTAAATTTTTTAAAATCCATTGGATTGAAGATAAAAAAGGCTAAATAATGATGATGACCAGTGATAAAATTGAAGTATTTAACGAACCCATCCTGGATAATTCTATTATTAGTCTACAAGAACACACTTATAAACCGTATGGGTCACCAGCATTTGAAAACTCGGACGAAATTCGTATTCCTGTTAATTTTCAAGACATAGTTTTGGATATATCCGACAGTTACATTTATATTGAAGGAACATTTAAACCTCAGGAAGCGGGTAAAACATGTTATCTATCCAACAACACCCTGGCCTTTCTGTTCGATGAAATCCGTTACGAAATGGGCGGTGAACAAGTTGCTGTCGTACGAAAACCCGGTGTTACTACAACATTAAAAACCATGGTCTCTTTCGGCTCTCAACAAGCAAAGAGCCTTTTACCAGTCGGTTGGGGCTTAACCAGAAGCAAACCAAGCAATTTGGGATGCCACAAGTAATGTGTTTTCGGGAAATTACCATTAAAATATTTAATGGGTTTTGCTGAAGAATATACAAAAGGTATTTTTAACGTTAAAAAAGAGTTAATTTTAATAATGGCACGTACTTTTAAAAACTCCTACATCGGCGAATGTGATGCAGATATAAACATAAATAAAGTGGAATGGAAAATTCGTCATATCATTCCAGACGATCGTCAAAAGTTAAAAATTGTCACGTATCAATAAAGGTGGAAACAATGCAATTATTCAAATGTCGTATAGAAATTGGGATCTATATCAGCTTCCCACGCTGCGACAAACATCATCAGACGTTTGGGCCGTGAGGACTAGCACGAGTTTGGAGAAACCTCGCTACATCATAATTTCCTTTCAAGATAACTCCAATGCGGATACGAGGGAAAAAGATGCGACCAAATTCACTTCTGCCAATATAAGCGACGTAAGATTATATTTAAACTCGACAGTGTATCCTTACGAAAGATGGAACTTTTGCCAAAAAACTTTACGCAGCAGCCTATTATAATTATGAACATTTTCAAAGCAGTTATTACGGTCGTGAAATAAACGACCCTATGATGGACTTGGGGGAATATTTGGACCATCCAGTGTTCGTTATTGATTGTAGCCATCAGCCAGAAGCAGTGAAATCCTCTACAGTGGATGTGAAGTTGGAATTTCAAACGAGTGGAAGACAGCAGTTTCCCAAAGACACTAAAATGAACGCCTTAATTATTCACGACTCATTCATTTCCTATAATATTATAAATGGCAACGTTACAAATAGATCTCTTTAGTACTGGTTTATATTAATCTTGCTCTATGTACAACAAGTAACCGAATGTATTTTTTATTAATCACCAATAAATATAATTAAATGTAAATTTTGTTTTATTTTACCCCATTAGTTAAATATATGTAAAACGTATAGGTATCCTGCCTATATAAGGCAGGAAGGGGGTGGGAAAAGAATCTATACAAACTATTCCTTTTTATGGCTACAAATACTTTGGAAGTTATTTGTATTCTTTAGGGATGCCAGATAACATAATGAAAACAACAATAATGTTGGTAATTTTTTTATTTATTCATACTGTAACAGAAAATATGTTGACAATAAATGTTTCAGTTAGGATTTTTGATAGATCGTTGCATTTTCTAATAATCTATTTTTTAATACTAAGTAATTATTTTTCTTTATTTCTTCAATTGTGATATTTGGTCCCCATCCTTCAGGAAGCGAATTAACAAAAATTTTTATGTCATCTAGGTGGTAAATATTGGTAGCAGCTGGATCATCGGGTTCTTCATCATTATTATATTCGTCAAGAAAATTATTTTGGTCCATATCTGATGTTGAATCGGGCTTCATATTTTCAACCGACTCATCATCAATAACATTATTCAGATTAACCGTATCCATGTCAACATCATTTTCCTTCTGATCGTCAAGCAAAATCGGGATTTCGGGTCTAGTATTATCATAAAATGGTACCAATTTTTCACTCCTTACTAAAGATCCTTGACTGTCTGGTGTGTCTTGCTCCATCGTAAAGAACAAAATAATAGAAATACGCTTCCTCTTATTTTTAAAACCCGTCAACCCCACCTCAAACGACAATTAAACCAATAAATTAATTACATTTGCTTATTGGAAGCAGCCTTTAGTTCATCAATAGTTGAAGTACTAATTTTAACATAAAGTTTCTTCTCAAGGGATTGAAAGTTTTTCTCATACTTTCCAAGTTTTTCATTTAATTTTATTATATCAATATTAAGAACATCTTTTTCTATCTGTTCCATCTTCTTGAATTTTGTATAAAAATTGTTAATAATATACTTATTTATTATTTCAGTTAATTGAACCTGAAGTTTGTAAACTTCTTTTTTTACAAATTCCTGAGTAGCAGCATCATTAACCATTGTAGGTGTGCCAACATTAATTAAGCGTTTTCCTTCAATATCATATTGGTCATCAGAGGTAAGCCTGAATCCAACTCCAGGTGAACCCCGTAAATTTTGAAACTTATTATAATTAGTCTGGCGACCAAATTTATCAATTGTGTTGTTAACATGAGCCATACTGTACTTAAACTAAACACTTTTTGATAAATTTCTGTTTTATATTTGTATACATTATCAATAATCACTTAAAACAGCGGTGAAATACTACAACAAACTCTCGAGTTTTTGAATTTTTGTTTCAATATTTTTAAACTTTTCGTATAATTTTATTAGATCCAAATTAAGAACATCTTTTTCCAGTTGTTCCATTCTCTTGAATTTTTCGGCATAAAAGTTAATTATATCCTCATTTAATATTTTACCTATTTGGATTCGAAGTCCGTGAACCTCTTTCTTCACATATTCCTGATTAGCAACATCATTACCTAATGTAGGTGTAGCAACATTAGTTAGGCGCTTTCCTACAATATCATATTGACCATCAGAAGTAATCCTAAATCCAACTCCTGGAGAACCACGCAATTTTGAACCTTTTCATAATTAACCTGACGACCAAATTTATCAATTGTGTTGTTAACACGACCCATTTTGAAGTTAAACTAAACTTAAATACATACCAATTTTCCATTTATATGTGAATCTATATTTTTATATCACATACATACAAACACACACACGCACACCCACCTACAAACTAATCACCTATTTGTACATAAAACAATTATTATGTACTATAAGGATTTATTTTACTAAATTATAAATATTGTATTTCAATATGTTTCAACTGTTTTCTTCGTCTTCTACCACATGACTCATTTTATTATCGCTTGTCGTCTTTGTGTTCGTTGCTGTGACACCATATTCCACAGCATCAGTTAATATAGAGGGGGGAATAAGCTCCTTTGCGTCACTTGTTGATGCTGTTGTTGCTGTGATATCATCATCATTCACAGCTTGGGTTGAGATAGACGAGCAGGAGGAGGACAAGGAAATTAGCTCATATTTTATTTTTAATTCGTCAGGTAGATGTGGTATGTTAATAAGGTACACCTTTAGATCTTCCTCAATCATTTCATCACAAAATTCGTCCAGATTTAAGGAACCATACAAATACTCGTCACATAAGTGTGCTCCTGCTAGGAGATTGACAACATCCTTCATATATTTTCTATATTGGGTGATGGTTACTTGAACGTCAGTATTTCTTCCATATTGCAAAATCTAGTAATTCTTGTGCCATATTTCTTAATTTAAACTGCAACCAAAACACGTAGTTGTATCTGCATTCGTCGACAATGGTATCGTTCAACATCTTTAAGTACAGAAAATATGAATGTAGTTTGCTATGTGCAAGCATTCGAAAGATATTTATATACACAATTTTTTCAACCATAATATAAGCCTATTTTAAAAACTATGGGATTTACTTATTGTACGAATTAATTTTTCTAGTAATAAAAAAAATAAATATATATTTTTTTAGCCACAAAAATTTACTTTAGACAACCAAATGTTAATAATGTTCTTGCATTATTAGTACCGGGACATATATGAGTACTTTGCCTGACATACGTTATTGTATATTTACCATCAGACCCATTCATGACTGATACAATATCATCAGTTAGATTTTCAGCTATACGTTTTGGTAAAAATACTTGAAATTTTACGTTATCCGTTTGATCACCACACAATGTCACAAGGACCGTTTTACCAAAACGTGTAGTCATTGAAATCATTTCTTTAATCACATAAACCTGCCCAACAGTTAATTCGGAAATTTTCTTTCGTTCAAGAAATCCCTCCCGCTATTAATTATACTTTAATTTTGCCTAAAGTGTCTTGTGCAATACTCATAGTTGAGAAAATATAACATATAAATTCAAAAATACCTTAAACGAACACTTGCACAATATCCTACAGACACAATAAACTTTACTGTGCAGTTTTTAAAAATATAATACCATCAACTTTCGAAGTCGCATTTATATATGGCTCCTTTAAGGTCAAAGAGTGGGAAAGACACGCCTGCAAAGTTTAAGGTCGAAGAGCAAAAGAGTGGAAGGGACAAGCATGCGCAGTAATTATCAAGGTCAAGTAGACGAAGAGTGGGAGGGGCACGCATGCGCAGTAACGCTCAAAGCCACAAGACAAAGAGTGGATGACGCGCATGCGCAGTCCTCAAGGTCCAGTGGAGGGGGCTCGCAAGGGTATTATTCAACTACTAACACTTTTTTAAGAAGAATTTAATTTAAGTAAAAATATTTTTCTAACTTTATTTGTTTTTGAGATATTTACCCAAACTTTGGATTTTCATACGGACGCCATATTGGATTTTTACATTTTTGAAAATAACTCTTCAAGAGCTTTTCATTGATGTATCACAAGTCTAGGTTTTCAGATTGCTTAAGCTCTAAAAACGAAAATTTTTGTTTCTTTGATAGTAGGCTTAGACTAGACTGCGTAATGGCCGCCCCGTTTCATAAAAAACAAATGATACGCATCTTATAATTTAAATAATGTAAATGTCAAAATTAGCGGCTTCAACCTAAACATAGACATTTAAGATTCTTAGTGATAAACTTGTTACCCTATGGATCTTTTATGAGAGCGAAATTCAAAACTTATACAAAATAAGTGATGCTTTTTGCAAAAATTAATTAATATGATAATAATTAAACAAAACTGTAAAACAAAAATGTATCAGTAAACAAAAAAATAAAATCACAGTACATGTCTTCCTCCATTTTCCACACATTTCTGCAGAAAACTCGTACACCTCATTTTTGCGTATCCCCATAGGTAAAAATCGGCGGTGCGATATCCGGTGATCTAGCTGGCCAAGCAACTGGCCCATTATTAGAGATTATGTTGTTATTAAAGGTATTTCTAAGGACCTCCATCACCTCCCTGGTAGTGTGCGCTGGACATCCGTCTTGCGGAACCACAAATTATTCATTTCATTTGGCGGAACTGTTTTTCTAATGGCCTATCTGACCTATCCCCATTCAGACTTTCTTCAAAAATAAATGGTCCAAATAAACGGTTGTCTAAAACAGAAAAATAAATGTTTTATCTAATTGTGAGACGTAAATTAAAGGTGCTTTTTAAATTACCTATGATGCCACACCAGACATTAAAGCCAAACCTTGTTTGTAGCCTTCTTTCTTCTAAATTATGTGGATTTTCTGTATCCCAGCAGTGATAATTGTGCCTATTAAAAATTCAACAATTTGTAAACCGGGTTTGTCTGTCCAGAGAACCTTGGATTGGAAATTGGGTATCTGCAAATGCTCATCCCTTACATATGAGCGGCCAAGTTCTGCAGAGCAAAGAGTCGTTTAATCTTGTCGGCGTTACTTTTGAGAATAACCTCAACTGGCACAAACACATTTCATCCATAGCTTCGGCAGCTTCAAAAAAGATTGGATTTCTCTTCCGAGCCAGAAAATATTTCTGTTCTTCCAATCTGTACACTCTGTATGTATCCCAAATCAGACCCTCTTTAGAATATTGTTCTCATGTCTGGGAATGGCTTCCCTACAAACTTAGCATTCTGGACTCCATTCAAAGAAGAGCCGTTCGTCTTATTAATGATCCAACCTGACAGAAAGGCTTCCTCTTCTTGCCCACCGTTGAGCTGTAGGGGATCTGTCGCTCTTCTATAGGTATTTTCACGGCTTCTGCTCAGAGGAATTGGCCAGTATAATTCCTTCTCTGGCAGCTCCCAACAGAGCAACACTTAGTCCAACTTTTATGCATCCTTTTACAGTTCAGTTAGAGAGGCCCCGAACTGCCCGCTTTCTTCGTTCCTTCATCCCTAGAGTGTCAAGACTATGGAACCTGCTGGCCGCAGAAGTTTTTCCTTCTCCTCCCAATCTTCAAAAAATTAAGTCCCGTGTGAACAAACTTCCTCTCACCACACTGAAGACACCCATGGTACGTTAGTACTTAGGCATCAGCCTTCGTGGACTGTCCCAAGATAAAAAAAAAATAGTAATAAACCATTGACTAAAGGTGAAATCATTCCCCTGAAGACCCTGGACAATACGTGGTTTGTATGGATGAAAACGGTGTTTTTTTAAAGACCGATGCACAGATGACTTAGGAATTGTTGTCTGTTCTTCCACTTTTCTAACCGATGTTGTGGGATCATCTCTAATGTTTTCCGTTATAATCGCCTCTCTTGCTTTATTATTTTTGTATAAGTTTTGGGATTCGGTTCACAAAGATCCATAGGCTAACAAGTTTGTAACTAAGAATCTAAAATGTCTTTGGTTAGGTTGTTGCCGCTTCTGTATTTCTGTTAGATTTAAAATAAATTTCTAGCATATCCACCTTTTCATCATTGGAATAATTAAGAGCCATTATTGTAAATACTTAAAATAATCAAAACTTGAATTTTTGTTGAAGGCGTTTCTAAACGAGAAATAAGATGCACGCTAATTTTGACATTTACATTATTTAAATTATAAGATGCGTATCATTTGTTTTTTATGAAACGGGGCTGCCATTACGCAGTCTAGTCTAAGTCTACTATCAAATAAACAAAAATTATTGTTTTTAGAGCTTGAGCAATCTGAAAACCTAGACTTGTGATACGTCAATGAAAAGCTCTTGAAGAGCTCTTTTCAAAATGTAAAAATTCAATATGGCGTCCGTATGAAAATCCAAAGTTTGGGTAAATACCTCAAAAACAAAAAAGTTAGAAAAATATTTTTACTTAAATTAAATTCTTCTTAAAAAAGTGTTCCAATTATGTAGTAATCTTAAAACCTAAAATTGGTAGTTTGCGAGCTACAGGCAAAGTTAAAAATGCACCATTTTGGTTTTCTTAATTATCTCAAAAACCAAAAAAGATAAATAAAATCTGAAAGCAGATTTAAATTTGCAATTAAATTGTCTAAAACTTTCCTAATTTAACCAACACTGTAGCTCTAATGGTTTCCGAGTTATCAATACATGTAGGCCCAATTTGGGACACACTGTATATATATATATATATATATATATATATATATATATATATATATATATATATATATATATATATATATATATAAAATATTGTGTGTGTGTGTGTGTGTGTGTACAGGGTGTCCTGATAAGGTCGTCCTCCGGCGATATCCCGAAAACCCTTCATCGTATAGCTTTCGGAAAAAAAATATAAAAAAACCAGCCTCGAGAAAAGGCTGGAAATTTTGTCAAGTTTCTAATTCCACCGTTAGAGGGCGTAAAACTAAGAACAAAATTGAAAAACGGTTATTTAAAAATATGCCTTATTAACTTATGTCGTTGATATTTTTCTCACAAACTGTGTAAAATAAGAAAATTTTTTTCTTTAAAGCTTTTTTCTAACCTGTCAAATATGGGGAAAGAAAAAGTAATATACATTTGGAAAACGTTTTTCGGCTAACCGATTTTGATAAACTAGGTCTCGTTAGAAAGAGCTTTTACCAGGCCTTAAGATAAAATATTGGTATAATTAATTTATTTTTTGTTTTATTCTAACTCAAGAATTAATTAAGATATCAAAATCCCTTTTCCAAGGGTTTTTTTTTACTTTTTAATGGGCTTATAATGGGAATACAATTGTATTTAAATTTTTCGAAAAATTGACAAAATTTATAACTTTGACACAAATTAGTCCCTAGGGATAAAACAATAAAAATAATTAATTATACCAATATTTTATCTTAAGGCCTGGTAAAAGCTCTTTCAAGGGGACCTAGTTTATAAAAATTTTAACCAAAAAAAAAAGTCATTTTTTTTTTTTTCCAAATGTACATTCCTCCCTTCCCCTCCCTATATTTGACAGGTTAGGAAAAAAATGATTTAAAAAATTTTTTCTTATTTTACATATTTGTGAAAAATATCAACGACATAAATTAATATGACATATTTTAAATAATCCGTGTTTTAAATTTTTGTTCTTGTTTACGCCCTTTAACGTGGAACCCAAAACAAAAATAATTTTCAGCTTTTTAGGCCAATTTTACAATAAATATTTTTTCCGAAAGCTATGCAATCAAGGGTTCTCGAGATATCGCCGGAGGCCTTTAGCAGGACCCCCTATATATATATATATATATATATATATATATATATATATATATATATATATATATATATATATATATATATATATATATATATATATATATATATATATATATATATATATATATATATATATATATATATATATTTTCTCAATTATGATCGAAAACTTCCTTTTTAAAAACGTTACTTTAACGGCCAGTGATATCGCGTTGTTAAATTTAGCAATGGACTTAGCAATTGTTAAAAAATTTAGAATGTTTAACAAAATGTCAGATTTTGATAGGTTGCCTACTAAAATCATTGAATTACACTGACAATGACGTTTTGTTAAACATTCTAAACCGTTGTTAACTTTTAACAATTGCTAAGTCCATTGCTAAATTTAACAACGCTATCATCACTAGGGTGGAGAGAAAATGGCAAAAAAATACATTTTTTTAAATTTGTTTTTTCCTATATGCGGAAAAGTGGCTACATGTAAGGTTAAGTTTATGTTAAAAAACTGAACCTCATATGATAATATTTTCCGGTGCCCCAAGCTCTTTCAAAATACGACTTTTATCGAAATAAATTAACATATAAATATTTACATATTATGCAGCTTTTTGCTTGTTATAAAATGAAACAACCCAGAACTCACCACGAGGAGGTGACTGCATGTCGAGTTACACCCACACACCCTTCTTAGCTGTTCTGGCCCTTCAAATCAAGGCATTTAAAAAGTCTGATAGTCTTAAAATTTGGCAAAATTTCTCGGGAAGCTTTTTGACATCTAATAAATCCACCTCTTGCCTCTGGTCCGCAAACAGATAATGAGGCTACCATTAGAGATCATTTCTTTAAGTTCATTGACAGAAAATTGTTTAGTTATTGGTGGCTCAGTAACAACCGTTGATTGCCAGTTTATTAACTTAAAGTTCTCATTAGCTTTAAAATTAATCTTTGGTATACCATATTTAACTTCAGAACGTACTTTAATCCAAAACCACGGTGGGGCATAAACTTTCAAAATATATTCTGTTAAAAACTTTAAATTATTATTGCTGTTGCCACATACAAGCGCAAAACCGTGAATGATCATTTTTCTAGGTTGTGTGTTGGCCAAATCCTCCGATACGTTACTGTTCGATATAGATAAGTATATTTTATATATTTTACACAGAGGGGCCAGTAGTTTCCCCATCCAACTGTTTCATTAAATGACGCAAAGATAGTTCATTTCCGAGCAACATACAAATGAACCACTGCACTGGTCTTTCAATGTGCAGTTCCAGTCTTCTAATTACACCTTTGTGAATTCCCATATTCATTCCATCGCATTCAATAGCAACTAACTTTGTAAAGTTCAATTGTTGCTTCAAAAACTGTATCGTGTGAGCGGAAATGGATTGTGCTGTGCCACATGGAACGGTTATATGACCAAAATATTTTAATCCTGGTTCTGAAACGATTACAATATGTTCTTCGATAATTGTGCTTCTGTGGTTTTTATTACCAATGAAACGCTGAGCCAGGGTGTTATCTTTTCGTCCGTCAAAATAAATTCTTGTAAAAGACTTCGTCTTGTTTAGCTGGGATCTTAATGTGTTTCTTGTTCTTTTTCTTTTTTTTTATATCTATTATTTTAAAAGTGTCTTCGATAGTTAACACTCCAATATCTTTTAATACAGCAGATGCAATAATAGCAGCGGATCTATCAAAACACCCGTTCGATCGCAGGCTTGTGCGAGACTTGTTAGCACATCCTACTCTTGCAAGATAGCCTCCTGCTTTGCATTAAAGCTGTTATCACGTTTAATCATTTCTCCACCATCGATGGCAGCCATTCAGTAGAGGTTGAAGGTAGCGATCTTATTTCTAAGTCTTTTCGATGTAAGGATGGCTGAATGCTTTGGTGGCTACCGGATCAATAGAGCCGATAAAAATTTCCTCTTATTTCTTTGGCCTACTTAAAATTATCTTCCCTCAAATTGGCACTTTGATATACATTTACAGAAGAAAAAGTTCACCCACTTGCAAGATAAAATATTATATATAGTTTTTTTCTGCAATGTCTTTAAATCTTTTACTTTGTATAAGAGTATCATTAAAACGTGATTTTAGGGGTTTTTAAGATTCCTTAACGTTTTGTGATATTGTTTAATTATATGTAAAGTCTGTTGGCCTGTCACCACGGAAATAGACCATTAGCCCAAACAACTTTTAGCTCCGCTATTAAAATGGCTGTAATGTTACCTAAGGTAGGTTTATTTTAAGCAAGCGTATATAAGAAATTTTTTTTATTACATCTGCATATGTTGGTAACACATTTTTCTTCAACGCGGACGGAGCCCCAAATACAGGGGACTCAGTGTCAGTCTCTCCTAGTATTTGGCTATTTTACACTAAAGTTCGAATATCAAAATTCCTAAATAATACCAAAAGGTAACCAAAACACAAATACACGCCTAGAAATTAATTTTCCAATAAATATAAACACATCGCACCCAACAACAGTCGCTGGAAAACCAATAAACCGGTTTTGGCGGCTTTGTTTCTTAGCACCGGCGCCAAAATTAGAGGTGGTGGGGGCACCGCTAAACGTTATCCAATCGACCTAGGTTTTGCAGGGAACTATTATTTTAGTCCACCACTTTTCCGCATATAGGCGTTTAGGATATAAAGTTAGGTTTTTCACTCCACCCTAATCATCACTCGGCCGTAAATGTGTCTCACTACTAAATGTACAAAAGGTACAATAATCTAAAATAATAATAATTTGAAAAGACCTAAACTCTTACCTATTATATTATTTGTACTTTAATAGTTATTGGCTCAGGTTGTGTCGTCATCGTGCAGGTCTAGCTTGGGCCTATAACTTCTTCTTTTTAGAATATTCAACGTCTTCGTTAAATATGCTTTGAACGAACTTCCTAGATAAACGGCCGAGTGATGATCGCGTTGTTAAATTTAGCAATGGACTTAGCAATTGTTAAAAGTTAACAACGTTTTAGAATGTTTAACAAAACGTCATTGTCAGTGTTATTCAATGATTTTAGTAGGCAACCTGTCAAAATCTGACATTTTGTTAAACATTCTAAAATTTTTAACAATTGCTTAGTCCATTGCTAAAGTTAACAATGCGATCATCACTCGGCCGATAGAGTCACGAATCTGCTTTCTATAAACGGCTATGACAAATAATTATATACTATTGGTTCTAAAAGGTTATTTTGCCTTTGAATTGGTTCTTTTAGATGATTAAACTAAAACGTATAGTTTTATTAAAATTTGTTTTAAAATTCAATTTAATAGTACAAAATCTTTTAGTTCCAGTAATAACACGGCAATAACTATGGTTAATGTCACAATTATTGTAATTTTTTAAATAGAATTACAATTTTCCATAATATCCATAGCCTTTGTGGTACAATGTAACAGATTCTGATTTTGTGTAAAGAGAGTAATATAATAATTGACTACCCTAGCATATGTACAATTCATAATTTTATATGAATTAACAATTTCTTTTCTTCAAAACCATTTGCTATTATCGTATTATTCGAAGGAATTGGATAAACAATATTTAATTTATATAAGTCTTTAGTAAATAATGGTATTTTAACTACTAAAATTGCCTTATTCTTTACTTAGATAAATCCAACTTTACAAATAAAAGGTCAATGTTTGGTGTGGAATATTGGGAAAAGTATTTTTTGATGACAATATAAGAGGCGAATTTTTCCTCGATTTTCAGAAGAATGAGTTTAAAGACATCCTCGATGATTTACCACTATGACTTTGGCATAACTTTATATTTTTCTTGGATGGATTATTTTTCTCTGCAGGTAAGTAACTAGCTCAATGCTTATTTTCCCAATAGATTGATTGGCAGAGCTACAGATACAGACCTAAATGCTTGTCACTGCTCCTCGAGGTCCACCAACACAAACACCAAATACCTTGGTTTTTTGTGTTGTAATTTTTAAAATTAAATTTTTAAAATTATTTATCATTTGTTATAACTAGAGATCGAACGCTGTTAGAACAACACCGATACGTCACGGTCTCCTATGGCAAACTGATATGAGACCGTGACGTATTTTAACTACTAAAATTGCCTTATTCTTTACTTAGATAAATCCAACTTTACAAATAAAAGGTCAATGTTTGGTGTGGAATATTGGGAAAAGTATTCTTTGATGACAATATAAGAGGCGAATTTTTCCTCGATTTTCAGAAGAATGAGTTTAAAGACATCCTCGATGATTTACCACTATAACTTTGGCATAACTTTATATTTCACTTGGATGGATTATTTTTCTCTGCAGGTAAGTAACTAGCTCAATGCTTATTTTCCCAATAGATTGATTGGCAGAGCTACAGATACAGACCTAAATGCTTGTCACTGCTCCTCGAGGTCCACCAACAAAAACACCAAATACCTTGGTTTTTTGTGTTGTAATTTTTAAAATTAAATTTTTAAAATTATTTATCATTTGATAACGTCGAACGCTGTTAGACAACACCGATAAGTCACGGTCTCCCATGGCAAACTGATATGAGACCGTGACGTATCGGTGTTGTTCTAACAGCGTTCGATCTCTACGTAAATATCTTTGTCTTCATTATTATGATGTTATTGTTCTTGCATAATTACTTAACAAAAAATGTTCGATGAAATGCCCAAAGAGTTTGATTTTTGTAGAATAACAGCAATTATTATGACTGTTTAAAAGAAATATTTTAAACTTTTTTAGTAATAATGGATAACTTTTTATCGCTTCGGTATACACCGTATTTTATATATATATATATATATATATATATATATATATATATATATATATATATATATATATATATATATATATATATATATATATATATATATATATATATATATATATATATATATATATATATATATATATATATATATATATATATATATATATATATATATATATATATATATATATATATATATATATATATATATATATATATATATATATAATAACGATTTCGGAAACTAAACAGTTTAATTGTGGGACCAACAATATGCAGTTTCGAACGTATATAAAATTGGCTAGCCCAACTCAAAGAAATGCAACGAAATTTAGATCAAAATTAGGAGCCTTTTAGGTGCTATTTAGGTGCGCAATTGATAAATAAGATGGACTAACGATTTTAAAAATATTGAAAAAAAAACTGTGCCTCTTTCACGTTTCCAAAATTTAGCAGACCCAAAATAAAAGAAATTCTTTTTTAATGATTAAAATAGATAAGAATTTAGCCTAATCGAGTGCTTTTGGGAACCCAATAGAATTTTCAAATATTTTTCCAAATTAATTTAAAAATTATATTTCTTTAAGATTTTAACCGTTGTACCGATTATGGCGAATGCGCACGGATTTTTTATTTTGACAAAAAATATGTATTTTTTATCCTGTTGATCCTGGTCAAGATAGTTATGAGATTATTATATTCTCCTATTTTGTTGGGTCCAAAACACATTACGACAGTCTTTATTTACAATTTTTTTGATGTAGGGATAATTTAGACAAATTTAAAAACCCTCAGTTCTGGTTGGTCATGGTTGGTTCTGGTTAGTTAAAGCTGCTTTTTACTTGGTCAGTTACCTTCCGCAAATTTATGTTTTTAATTTTTTCACACCTTTTCAAAATTTTTACATTTTTCCTCACCTGTGTGCTTTTATTTCCTCCACACAATGCATATTCTGTTGTTTTTTCCTAAAAAAATCTTACTTAAAGACGGTTGTAACGTGTATGGGACCCAACAAAATATAATAATCTCATCTCATAACTATCTTGACCAGGATCGACAGGATAAAAAAAAAATTGTCAAAATGAAAAAAATCATTGCGCATTCGCCATAATCGAGGTTGTACCGGTTGAAATCTCTAAAATATAATTTTTTAATTAATTCCTAAAAATATTTGAAAATGCGGAGAAAAAACGGTATAAGCTATAGAGAACTCAGATTAATGTACACAGTGTTGCAGTTGATCAATCAACTGATAAAATAACCATCCAGATCAGATTCCGTAAAAATATTCAAAATTCGGCGATTATTGGTTTGTTGCTTGGCTAGAAAGATTGTTATTAAAATACATTACATTTTTGTTAACTATAAGTCATCATTGTCCAATAGCTTTAAAAAACGACAAAGACATCTGAATATCAGAGCGCTGGGCATTCTTTTTCTAAAAGCAGTAAAGGCTACCACAAAGAAAAGAGGTTATGTTTTCTAAAACTTTTCCCCTACACTGTTGGTTCGTTTTTCTTTCCTTTGGGTCCTTTTTGTTGCATTTTTTCTGTTAGTTTATTGTTGTTATCTTTGTCACTGGTGTGACTTTTGATAATATATTATTAACCATTCTAAGGGTCATAAACTTGCCATATGTCACCCTTGCACCTAGAAATAATATTCCGGGCGAAAAATGGCTAAGTGCAATGGATACTATTCTATATGGAATATTGGAAAAAGACTGGTAAGTAAAACAAGGTAACTGTCAAGAATGTTGCGTCATCGCCGATTTTGACCAATTTTGGTAAACATGCGTTTTTGGGGCGAATAAACATCTAACTACCTCTTTTCCCTATTCCTCCTTCTTTTGGACACAATTCTTGGTTTTTACACTAATTTGGCACTCAATATATTATAAACTTCTTAAAAAAAAAAAATTTTATTTATTTTACGATTTTTTCATTTAATAGCAATAAAGCTTCGCGTTCAATCACCGCAACCATGTATACACGAGGGATTTTTAGCAAACATGGCACATCTGAAAGTAAAGCTTTATACTGTAATGAAAAAAAGGTGTAAAATGAATAAAAAAACAAGGTTTGAAAAGGTGTTATATAATATCATGCGTCACTTTAGTGTAATAATCAAAAATTGTGTAAAAATATAGGGGAAATATAGTGAAAATGAGGTCAGTTTGATTTTCAAGTTTGATGATGAATATCTTGCAAATGAAAAATTTTCGACTAAAGATTCGTGTCAGTGTTCCAATAAACTCTGGTATACCAAAATTGGTAAAAATTGGCGTTGGCCCAACTATCTATTAAACACAAAGATTTCTTCTGAAGTGCAAGGAACACTCTACTTTATAATTGGATGAAGACTCCTGCATTTCAAATTTTAGCATCTACTTTTTGCAAATGATCAATCATTTAGAAAAACGGTGGAACACAACATAGGTTCTTGGTTTTCTGCACTTGAGGCAGACACTACCATAGTACGGATTTGCATTTTTCATTACGTCAGATTTTTAATGAATCCTATTCTATCCATCCATCCATTCCATCGATAAAAGTACGCTGAATTTATGCGCTGAACGTCAAATGACGTCATGAGAAGTTCTGATGGAACAAATTAAAACGAAATGTTTAAAAAGCTCGCTATTTGTTCTTAAACTGTCAATGCTCAGCTGATTGTTGTGTTTCTCTTCCGTATTTATTTATATTTTTTTGCTCCAAGTATTTTATAATAACGCTTTAATGGAATCCATCGGATCTCCAGAGGTAGTTTAAAAACGGTTTGATGAATTAGCGCTTAATGCGCTGGATCCATCGATGCAGTTAAAAACTTGCCCAAAGGGCAATAGCTGTTTACGAACAACCACTTTTCTTACCTAAAGTTAAAGTTGTTTCTGACCTGAGCTAAGTTGTTTGATCGAACACGCACGACTCCCAAAACGATAAAAATGTCAAATTTTGCTGAACTTAGGTTAGCCAAGATATCTCAGACAGAAATCCGGGTACCTTAGCAGGGGCAAGGGGGAGGTCAGATTCTTACTTAGCTGTGACAAATCGTCGGCCAACTAAGTTAGTTTCCCTCAACTTAGGTCCAGAATTTGTGCTGTTCGAAGCAGCTATTATTCGGGTTCAAAGTTTTCCATGGGGAGCTGATGCAATGTTGCCACTACCTAAATTTTAGATTCCCTAGGTTTTTACCATGTCATAGGTCTGTTTGTTATTCAGAATTGTACACTGTTTTACTCTTTTTTACGTCACCCCTCTAATTGAAGGTGTATATTTTAGGACTAAGGTGGGAACAAAATGTAAAATGTACCTTTATCTGTAAAGAAAAAAGATTTAGATTATAGTTCTTTTCTTTGCCACTTTTAGTACGAGCGCCAAAGAAAGTTTCGTTTCCGATCAATCGGCCAAGAGACCCTTTGGCACCCATATTAATACAAACGTACGGTACACGCCAGATCATAGGGCGCTCTGCTGACAAAAAATTGCCGCTCAAGTAACCATATTTTAACTTTCGTCCTCCTACGTATCTAGTCTTCGTGGTTCTTAACCCAACGAATATTTGGGTGTTTTTCAATTACAGCACAAAGAGCATTATGCGACATGAGTGTTTCAAGTACCGCAACGTCTCGCATAATCGGCCTTCGCTGTTTCAATTAATACTCGCATAATGCGGCATTAATGCGCACTGTGCGCTGTTATTAAAAAGCACCCATATTATAGAAGCATATGCGCGTGACGTCACCAGAGGTTCGATGGATCAACGACAAACCTTTTTTTCGTGTTTTGGTCAAACCTTTCAAACACCATTGAATCTTTGTGGTAAAAAGGCTTTAAAATTGTATCAAAATGACTTTTGCTTATGCGTATGAAGCACCATACAATAAATATCGGTGTTTTAAATTAGTCACGGCACAATAAGACAATAAAAACCTTACCTCAAAGAAATAAACCCACTTTTAAAGGAAAATCCAAGTAAACTATTAAGGGGGTAAAAAACATCAAGAAAAAGCTCCAAAAAATATTACAATCAAGAATCAAATCTAACCACAAAAAACGAGAAAACCGCTAATTAAATGCTATAAATGGTCATTGTTGCTTGAATGAGGGGGGGTTACTCAATTCGTCCCCGGGGATGGCATCATTGTTTTTGATCCACCAACGATGAAATGACATTTTGGGTTCATACCTAATCAATTAAAAGGGCGCCCGTTTGCCGAATTTGTTTTAGGGAAACTCGCTCTGAATACCACCGGTGCTGGCAAAAAGCGCGTCTATGCGTTCTTTGCAATTTTTCTATCGGTTTAGAGTGGACAGAGTAGAAATGTGGGACTAACTTAAAAATTGGGTTTACACTAGAATTCCAACCAAACCTTTGTCCCAAATTAAAGCCAGGTAGATGATGCGTCGAAATTTCAAAAAAACCGACGTACGAAAATTTTTAAATTTTGTGTCGAAAAACTTTCATGTCTCATTAAAAGAATTTCGGATCCAAAAATCCAAATCAAAAAAAAAAAAGAAAAAAAAACATTTTGGGAAAGGGCAAACCTTTGAAACTCAATAAAAAAAAGGGAAAATAATGAGCTAACGGCTAAAAAATTATTCAATAGGGAAAAGAAAGTGGTTATTGAGTATGAAAATTTTTTAGGTTGGGGTTTAAATTTTTAAAGATTTTAAACTATAACTTTTAAATTTATTTAATAAAAGGGAAATTTCCCCAAAAAATAAATAAAGTGAAGAAGATCGAAATAAAAAAATCCGACATCATTTAAAAAAAAATTAATTAAAATTAGATTAATATCCGACGTCCCGGGTAAAATTTTTAAAAATTCGGATGAAAAATGGCGCCAAAATGTTCTGACCAATCAAAATACTTTTGGATGAATCGGATCTCGGAGACTACCTTTACAAATGACGGTAACAAACGGTTTATTGAAAAAAGTGGAAAAAAAGGGTTTCTCTATTTCTGGATAAAAAACAATTTTAACGGAGCTAGGCAATCCTTTAGTATATAGTCGTTGGTTCTAGCCCACAACGTTCCCAAAAAGCGTTTTCTTTCTTTTTATAAACCACAAAAAATATGGGTTAACAGTTGAACCTTCCAAAAGGGTTTTGTTAGAGGCAATCTTCGCCTCTGCGTTCATCTTGGTTCCAGTGTGCTGAAAAAAGAAAAAAATGCGGGTTACAGGGCTCCTCTAGAAATTCCCCCCCAGGAAGCCTGGTGCAAGATTCTAGAGGTAAGGATCATCTCTGTTTACAAAATGGCCCTCAAATTGAAGAAAAATTATTATATTGGCGTTGTGTTCCAAGGGGCTTTTTGGGTAGCTTCTCGAAAGTTTCCTCTCCAATTTGAGAAAATTTTAAAAGGGTTTTTTGGGGCCAGGAATCAAAAAAAATTTTTTTTTTTTGGCAATTTTTCATTGGGAATTTCATTATCAAAGTTGAAAATAAACTTACCTTATTTTCCTTTTTTCTCCTTTTTTCACAATTCTTGATTTTTGTGTGGAAAATATTTTATAAACGCCTTTAAAATTTTGATTTTTTTTTTAAATTTTTCCATTAAATTGCGAACTTTCAGTTCAAAGGCAGCAGTCATATTTTTTTTATAAAACCCTAGTGTATACATGGTTGCGGCCACCTTGGGGGGCGTGTGAAAGTGTAGGTTTGCAATTAAATGGAAAAGGTGTAAAAAAAAATATAAAAAAAAGTTTTTAAAGGTGTTTGTAAAATATTGTGTGCCAATTTGGTGTAAATATAAGTGGGTAAAGAAGGATAAAAAAAGTTAAATAAGGTTGGTTTTTCAAATTTGTTTTTTTATCTTGAAACGTTGCCGAAAAAAATTCAGATTTAGTAACCCCGTAACCGATGCTGAAGAATAAGCCCCATACCCAAAGTTATTTTTTTATTGTGGCCCAAGGTCTTTGGGTTTTCCCCTAGCTACAGCGCCTCCTAGTGAATTTATTCTGGAGCCACTTTTGAGCAAAACACCCCTGAGAAAGTGATCCTTACTTCTACAATCCATACTGTTTGTAAGCAGAAGAAAAACACCTAAAGTGACCCTAACCAATTAACCAATTTTATTTGATGAAATTTTTATCTTTAATATTTGTTAAATGAAAGTTGACGTGGATATTCTTCTTTTTTTCAGGATCCAAAACCATGTCTATAGTTTTAGGGTCGAGGTTTCTTGTCTTACAATGTTTAAAAACATATAATTATTTCCTGTAAATTATCTAGTTTCTCGCCCATACAGATATGCAAATTTTATCAGTTACCAAATTTTTAAAAACGGAAGGAAGATTGATGGACTGTGTACTGCAAAATATTTCTCGATATGACCGTAATATCATGGAAAGAGCTATTTCCATCAAAGTTTTCTCAAGTTATATTTGTCCTTTATATTTTTTTTGAACCAAGGTAAGTTATAAAATAAAACCTTAAATAACAAACACTTTTATGCTTTTGACAAATTTGGATACAGGGGTTTTACCTTCGAATTGAAAAGTTTTGGCCCGGAAACTTGTTTCGTTTTTAGATACCATCATCAAAATTGAAAGTCAAATTAACCTCATTCACACCCCTTTTTTTGTACACAAATTTTTGATTTTTTTTCACTAAAAAGGCACAATTTTATAAAAACCTTTTTAAAAAATTTTTTTGTTTTTTTTTACACTTTTTTTTTCATTAAATTTTGGTATCATTTTCAAACGGGGGCCATGTTGTATATTGTTACTGTGGCGTTTGAGTGTTTACAATTAAATGAAAAATAAATTAAATAAATATAAACAAAGTATGTTCCATTGTAATTTTCGAAAGTTGCATCCCTTTTTTAACAAATTTTTAGGGGTTTTGGGGGTGATTACGAATCTGAAAAAAAATTTTTTGGCAGCGTTTTTTTTAAATTTCATCATCGTTAAAAAATTTAAATAACCAATTTTTTAAATTTTCTTTTTTTTTTAAACAATTTTGATTGTTACACTAAAGTGGTACATAATATTTTAAACACCTTTTAAAACCTTGTATTTTTATTTATTTACACCTTTTTTTCCCAATAAAATTCGAACTCTCAAGTTCAAGGCAGTAGCCACAATTGTTTTCAAAAAGCCTAGTGTATACATGGGTTCCTACACTGCGCTTGTGAAAGTGGAGGTTTGCAAAATTATGGGAAAAAAAGTAAAATTAATATTAAAATAGTTTCTAAAGGTGTTTGTGAAATGTGTACCAATTGTGTAAAAATCAAGAATTCTTTTTAAAAAAAGGAGATAGTGTAAATAAGGTTAGTTGATGATGATGAATATTCGAACAAAAGTTGCCAATAACAAGGACCATACATTGGTCATCGGCGGCATTTAATTTGTGTAAAATTAAAAAAAGAAAAAATTTAAATAAGGTTGTTTGATTTTCAACTTTGATATTTCGAAAAGAACCTCCTCAAGTGATCGCCTCAATTGGTGTAAACAATCAAATTTTCTTTATAAAATTTAATAGTAAATACAGTCTGCTAGTTTCATTTTAATTTAGTGGTTTTCTAAAAACAACCATAAATTATTTTTTTTTAATATGAAAAAAATTTCCATGATTTGATTTTACTAAATTAGTGGAATCATAACAGAGAACTCTTTTCGGGAGTTGGGTAAATTTGCATTTGCTTTATTTCATTTGTAGTCTTCTTTTAGATTATCATCCTAAGTTTATAACGGAGAGCTAGCTGTAATCATTTCATCATTAATATGGAGCTTCCATAAAACATGTTTATTAATATGGTTAATTATTTTTTCCCCCCCAGGCCCACCTATTTGATCAGGAGGTAGCAATAAAGTGCAACATTTGGGGAAAAAATCGTCATAAAAATTTTTTAAAATTTTCCCAGATGAAGATATTAACCAAATTAGTTGAAATTCAAAAGGGTGGAAAAAATTAAAGGGTGAAAATTTTTGGGGAAAAAATCGCATCGATAATATGTCAATTTAAACCATGAGTTGAACTCGGTATTTTTAAATCAAAGGCTGACAGTTAGGTGAATAACGAGGGCAGTAAAACGGGTCAAATTATCTTATTCATTTTATGAAAATTTTTTCTTATTTTGTAACTTAATTTATTTAGCAGACTTATATTTTTTTATTTATCTTCTTGTTTTAACATTCATATGCAAAATAGTGGAATTAATGAACCAATTGTTGGACACCCTAATATCGGGACTTTTCCATTTTATAAATAAAAAAATTTTTTACCCAAAAATGTCGATAGAGAAACTTCCAAATACCAGTGTTTAAGTAAATTTTGTATACATTTGAGATATTTTGATATCTAACTGCAATTGTTTTAAACAATTGTATGATATGAAAAAAACCCTTAAAGAATAATAATAATGAATTTTAATTAACAAAATTTACTTTTAAGTCCTTATTCTGTTATTTTTAGTTTTGTAAAATAATATTTGTTGTTTACTTTTTAAGTTGATAGTTTTATACAAAGACTTATTGAATTTATAATTTTATAATTTCAGAAAAACATAAACTATTTTTTTATAGTTAATTAATTATGTAAATGCAGTGAATATGTTTTATAATTACTTTTTATTACTAAACTCTTAAAACTCTAATTAAATTTAAATTAAATAAATTAATATTAATATTATAATTTAATGTCATATAATGATAAAAAATATAATTTTTAAAAAATAAAATTCCAATTTAAATCAAATAAAAAATTCTCAACACACGGTAAAACTATGTTTATTCTTTTCTGCATTTCCCACGTTAGTTAGCAGCTTAAAAAAACCATCAGAAAAGAACATTTAGGAATGATTTATAATACGCACTTGTAGCTTAAATAACTATTTCAAAGTAGTTTAAAAAAATTTTCTAGCTTGTGGACATTTTTGAAATTTTAAAAACAATTATAGGTTACAACTTTTAATATATAAAAAAGGTTTTTTAAAACAATTGGCAATCCAGAAGATTTTCAAAGTTTTCCTTTTGTGGAAAAAATGGTTTCCAAGCTAATCAATTTTACATACAACCCAGAAAAATTTCTTTGAAAATTATTAATTGGGTCTTAACGGATCATACACCTTAAATATTTTTGATACCCAAAAAGGAAGGATAAAGTTTATCGTTTACAGCCAGACGTGGCAATTTGATTTTACTTTTGCGAGACCCCAGAAAATGGATAAACAAATGGCGAGACGATGGAAAAGCCACTTTTCAATAATATGGAAAAAAGTTTGGCTTATTAGGTTTTATTTAAATGAAAATATATTAATAACCACTTTTTAGAACACACTTTTAAACAAATACACCACTTTATCTCAATGTCGAAGGAAAAATACGAAGCAAGTAAGCAAGTAAGGTAATGCATAATAATGCCGGAAATAATACAGGCAATGCATATTAATGCCAAAATAATGCAGTAATGCATATTAATGCAGTTATTCATATTAATGCCAAAATAATAATGCAAGTAATGTATATTAATGTCAAGTAATGTAAAGTATTGCATATTAATGTCATGTCATAAAAATATTGCAAAATAATGCATTATTAATGCAACCCTGCATACGTATATTGCAAAGTGAGTTCCCCTCGGGTTTACTTTAAGTGAACAAAATGGATGACATATTATCAATAATGATTTTTAAGAAAATTTTTTCCCTTTTACACTTATCTCTTTATCCAACCTAGCTGTCAGCTCTTGGGATTTCCAGCTAATTGGGTTAAAACCTTCGACTGGGAAAATTTTGAAGCATATTTTTGATGACAATTCCCAAAATTTTGCCTTTTCCATAGTTCTATCAATAGGTTTGTCAGCCTGCGATGAACATATTTAACAATACTAAATGAACATGTTTTACGAAAGAAACTCCATATTACTAGATCCGGGATGATTTTTTCGGCTCTAGTTCTAGACTAGTTTTGCGCACATGTAATTTTATTTATGGCCCTTCTGACAGTAGTTTGCTAAATACTTACATCCAAGCAAATAATTGGGACAATTCCTTACGACAAACTATACCAAGACAGCTTGTTGCATACATTCAGCAAAAATGATTGTCACAATTTTATACAATTCATTTTATTGCCATATTTATTTACGGTATACTAGAAATGTCTTATTCACATTAAAGGCTTGTGCTTAAAAGTGATGTTTACTGACAGTTGTTGTTACCTACCATTTGTTTATAAGCAAAATAACTAAACAATTAAAAAAAAGAAAATCCTAACTCAAGTTACCCGATTTTAAAATTTCAGCACTGGTTACGCTCAAATTGTCTAGTGCTTTAGATGATTTTAAACTTAATTTTTTTGGGCAAAACATAGTCGATTGGCTCAATTTTTGTGACATTAAATACGGCAATAAAAGTTTTTTCCTCATTATAGAGCATAAGTGTAAACAAGGGGTCAAAATCGACAGGTTTTTTCCATTTACTAATTATTTATTGCTAAATAACAACAACTACAATTATTTTTAAAATTTCTAAGTATTTCTGTGTTATGTAAAATTAAATTACAGCTTCTATATATTCAAAATTTATGAATTCAAAGACAAGAAAGAAGTACAAAACCATGTTGATTTTTAAGAAAATATCCATTCCGGGTTTACTCCTTAAGTTTCTCTTTTTTGCGCCAGAAGAAATCAACATTATTACTCTTTGAGTCGTCCAGATAATTTCCACAAATGTCTATCTGCTATCTCAAAGTGTCAAAACCCTCTATTTTAAAGATTCCGCGTGGACTATAAAACCGTTTTTGTGTCTGTTATTCAGAAATAGTGTACACTATTTGACAAAGATCAAATGGCAAGTTATGGCTAATAAAAGGATTTACAACTTTTGTATTCACTTTTTTCTTATAACCTCAAAATTTATGTGGCTTCAAATAACCAAGTTGTTGCTTTTATTTTTATCGCTCAGAAAAAAGATTTTACGAAATTCTAAGTAATAGATTTTTATGTCCCAAACATTATGTGTTTTTGATTTAAAATATTATTTTTCACACCCTATTTGACTTAATATCGAAAAACACCTAATTATCAATAGAAAATTCTCTGTCATCTGCTTTTTTAATAAAGTCGGTGGGCTTTTTGTTCTTTTAAATCTTTACTTTCTAATAGTGTAAAAAAGAAAAAAACTCGAAGCTATGATTTTAAAATTATTATATATTTAGGATGTTAATTAAAGTAGTATATTTTGATTTTTCAATTTTTTGTTTATCAATGTAACAAGAAATCTTGTTTTTAAGTAATTAAAAGTGTAAATTTTAATAAATAGCTTAAAATTGTACACTAATGATTAAACAAAATCGAACTCGAGTTTTTTAAATTTTGTTTGCATTTTTCTGAACTTTTACCATAGTAATATATGTATTTTTTTACACCATCAAAAAAGGAAGTAGAAATACCCAAACGAACAAAAAACTCACCAACTTTTTAAAAAGCAGATATTTTAGCCCAGGAGAATTTTCGATTATAAATTAGAGATTGGATTTTCGATGTTAAGTGAAAATAAGGTAAAAAAATAAATATTTTTAATAAAAAATAAACACATAAAAGGTAAGTTTTCACAAAATGTTAGTAAACAAAAAATTTATTTGTAAAAGATAAAACTAAAAACCAAAAACTTGGTTATTTCGTATTTCACATACATTTTGAGGTTATGTGAAAAAAGTGTGAAATATAAGAAGTTACAACTTTGCCATTTAACTTTTTTCCATGGGACTGTTTTGCCGGATATCAGAGATAAATCGTTTTTACCCTTAAGCTCACCCCTCCACTTCCGGACCTCAGATCGCCCGTAAATTATTTTCCTTTCATTTTTATTATATTTTTCCTTTTCCAGTAGGGTTTCCATCCTACTATAATTTTTTCACTTTTACCATTTTCAAGGCTTCCAGCCCTGTGCATGGCAGTTAAGAGCTAAAAATAACTTAAAAATGAGGCATGTTTTAAAATGTTTCTATATACCAAGATCAGTATGTGTCTGCTAAGCAATGTTAAACAGATTTTTCACAGAAAACGAGGAGCAAAAGGAATAAAATAGAGTTTTAGATTTTAAAAACATTTTAATACAAAAAATATGAATCAGGGCTATACCCTGGTATATTATAACCAGTAGCCTATTAACTACCAACTTCGATGAGCTTAAGATAATTTTAATAAAATTAGGTTAGTTCTGGTAAAAATAATACTTACCAGTGTATATTGCTTAGATTTATATATTCCGAGAAGTAGCAGATTTTTCCATTCACAATTGGAAAATATAAAAATTAATACTTTGGATGCAAATACATGGTAAATGAAAAATAAAAAATCGAATGTTCTAAAAAGGTTGTTTAAAATCAGCTGTATAGTATACACGAATTCACAATCAATCTAAATCATGCACTTAGGTCATTTATTTTTAAAGTAAAAACAAATTAAATATGAAATTGTACCAACTAATATTGATACAAATTTTAGCGATCATTTTCCACTGACACTATTTTTTTTTATAGAATATTCTTTCTTATGAAGCATGGCTTTTGGCTTACCTAAAAATCTAAATCTATGTGAGATGATCACAGTAGTGATCTTACATGTAATATTATATTTAAATGCAAGGCTTTAAAAAACATTAATCTTTTCAGAACTTTTAAATTAAGCTGATATTTTAAATTTTTGTTTTTATATTTTTTATTTCTAGTCTACAGTTATAGGTGTGGGCAAAGTATGAAAAAAATGGAGTATTTGTAGAATTCTTGTTGCTTGGTGTGTAAAGAAACTAATTTTCCAAAAAGTAAATTATAATTTATTTAAATATTTGAGATTTAAGCAAATATGCACAGGTGACCGTTTTTAATCCTTTATTTACTTATTATTTACGTTTACCCAGATGTTCAATTAAGTCTCTTTGTTGTGCTTATTTGTATAACATTTTTTGTTTTTAGGAATTTTGGTAACAGCTTCTCTCAGCAGTCAGACAACAAACAATTATAATATCACAGTGGTTTTATTTGATAGTACCCAATTAGTTATTTCAACAATACTTTATTGCCGCAGTAAGTAATTAGATTCTCTTAGGATCTCTATACTTTAGAGTAAGAGCAACTAATTTGCCAAAATAAATAAATTACTTTTAAAATTAGTTTGTAAAGTTTTTATTTATATTATAAACATTTTTACATATTATATTTTCTGTCCCATTGAAACATTTTTGAAAGTTGCGCTCGGACCACCTCCCATCTTTTTAGTACAAAGTGGAATTTTCTCAAAAACTATAATAGATAAATATATGGGGCCAATGCCCGTCTTTTAAGAACTTTTCAAAGAATATTATAACTCTTTTTTGACTTTTTCACAAGTTTTTAAATGGTCCAAAAATTAAAAAATATCTTAGTAATTGTTTTTATCCGTGTTTCAATATGCCCATCAACTAATAAAATTGTGGATATTCCTTAGAGCATGCACTTTTACTACAACAAAGCGGATCGAAACTTTTTGAGTAATAAAAAAGAAAACTTGCTGACAGTTGCTAACTCAGTGTATTCTCTATTATTTTACCTCAAGGATTTTGGAATATGAGTAAGCTTTTCAGTAAAATATATTTTTCTAAAAATGCGTATAATAGTGATGGACGCGGGCTGCAGAGTGGGAGATATGTTTCGGAAGCGATGGGGATTAAGTTACTTCGCAGACACCACTCTTTTATATCTCATAATTAGTTTATAACCTTTCTCTCGCTCCGCGAGCTGGTGATGGTCGGCGACCCCTTCGAATTAGAAGGTTTCGTCGATCATTACTAGCCCGCGAAACGAGCCTTCTCCTATTTTCTATCCCTCCTGTGCGCTTGTTTGCACGAGCCAAGCGCCAAGGCTACTGTGTAGGTATATGCTCGAATGCTAAGATAAGATATTACTAAAACGGCCTCGTGGAAAAAATGGTCAAGATTTACTCTTCAGCCTAAATATCAAAGACGTCTTACAATACCTAGAACCGAAAGTTCTATTTATAGGCCGATCTCTATCGACCACTGGTATCACAGCCCAGCTATTACTCTGGCATAGCACAAAGCATCTGACGTTGTAATATAATATTTAAGAAGTATTCTAATCCTGCAATGCATGGTGATGGGAAATGTGTGTCAAGCGGTCGCGCCGCACACTAAAGTATTTTATCCCAACTTCCGCAATAATAAAAATAGGATGAGAATACAGTAGTGTGCAAGACACACAAGTGGCGGGAGCGACCGCTTGGCACATTACCCATCCATACATTCTATACAAAATACCTATATATATGTTAGTGCAGGTCATATTAAAATATTGAAAATATTAATTTTATTGCCAGTCTAGTCGTGATCACAGACGAATCTATGTTGCCAATTGTAACCCATGACCATTGAAACTTAGTATTTAGTATTTAAACAGTAAAATTCCTTTTTAAGCGCGAATAATAAAAAATAATTTGTGAAAAAGTGTATTTACCGGGTTGGAAACACAGTATAAAAGAATATAAAAAAAATTGTTGAACAATCGATCCTTAAATTGTTTACTATTCACTTAAAGTTTATTTAGTTTTTTTTCTCAAAATCCATTGTTAAAACATTTTACCAAAAATAGTGGATAATCTTTCTGAAGAAAATAAATTACCAAAGGATAAAATTTCGTGACAAAAAAATGGTACATTTTTAACGATAAAATTAAAAAAGACGGTCTTGAACTATCTCCAAAGGACAATTTTTTTTTACGACTTGATTCACTGTGCAATAAACTACGAATTTAATATTCAAAAGTCAATGTAAACTGTATGTGTATAAACAAACGTATTTAGCATGGTTAAAATAAAAAAATTACCTCTTAATTCAAAGCCATTACATAAATAAAAAAAATAACCTTTGTTATTTGATTACATATAAAAACACATTTCTTTGATCCTGGAATTTGTCTTACTGTCTATAGTCTATGTGAACAAGTTAAAAGCTTTTAATTTAACTTTATTGGTTTAATTTGGTATTGTTAAAATGACTAAGCACCTTTCAACCAACAAAATTCTGGTTCCCTTTCGACTATACTTTAAAAAAGACTTCTGTTTTTAAAATTTGTGCATCCACGCCCGATGTTTCGACTAGGTCTGTTTCAAAAAGTTGTAGTCAATGCGCTATTGTCAGTGTCAAACTTTTCTGCAGAACACTACGCACTGAGTCACCAAAATTTTAAGTTTCTAGTATTTATTGTGTTATACATTTGTTTAATTATATTTTTATTGGAAAAAACCTTTACACGTCAGAACTGTCACAATTTAAATTTTAGAGTCAAATATTTTTACAAGTTTATGTATAGATGTAATTTCATTGTTTTGAATTTCCATTGTATTAGTTTGTTGCAAAAATGCATAACATTTCAACTAGTAAGAATGTCAAGTCGTAGGTACGACCGATATTATTATCTATAACCTTTATAATTTTGGTTATGTTTTCCACCTTGTTATAATATTAATTGCCTGTGTGTTACAATAAAAAGGAGCAATTGCTTGCGAGAAAACAACATTTTTTGAAAATAACGTTTAATGGGGAAACGTAAATCGGTACGCCTCCCGCAGCATAAAGTTGTTGTCGACAATATCGGCTAAATATGAATTCAAACTTAATAGGTTAAATCGGGGTTTGACGCCCTGTAGAATATTATTGGCAGTGAGTTACTAAGAATAGCACATAAATATAAGTTCTATTTACAATAAATTTTACAAAATTACTTTACTACAAATTCTTGAAGATATTCATCAATAGGACGAATCGACAATTCAAAAATAAAATACCCTTGACAAATAAATTGAATTTTTGTTAACTTCTAACAATATTCAGAAAAGTATTAAAATTACTCTTTTACTAGGCACTGACAGCCTAATTCATTTGTCCAAAGAGTTTAAAAATATTAAATGTAATTTATTATCTAGTTACCATATCAGCTGTTCACAAATTTATCAAAGTTTAATTTAAAAAAATGTAAGAGAAAAACTACAAAATTTACTCAAAAAAATCGACAGAAAAAGATCACTTTAAATTGGCAAAAATTTATTTAAATTTCACTGAAATCACAAACGTCTTCCGGAGTCTATGACCATGTAGTCCCTATCGACGTTACTAAGAGATTATTATCATGTCCAAAGTTGAGTATTTACTGTTTTGGGGACACCGGTATTAATTACTCACTAACTATCTTATCAATAAAGTTTAAAATTTCAGCTTATTGCAGCTAATCTCCTACAATTAATTCACCAATCACTTTTCCTTCAATCACCACTGCCGTTAACTGCCCTGGGACATTACTTTAATTTTAATCACCTCTTGACATTACCTTGGACTTTACGTAAACGAAACAATGATAGTCAATTTTCTTGTGCTAACACTGAGAAAGTAGCATTAGCTACCAGAGCGACCTACCATCAATTATTTACAAAAACATTATGTTCTTAACGTAATAAAATAAGAGAACTTTCAAACCACTGGTTATCCACAAACACACAGCAGACTGCCTATATCTCAAGTCTCTCCCGACGCACGGACCTTGCAATCCGACCCCTTCTTCTTTCTTTTATTTCATGCGCTTGTTTTCTAGCCGTCGTCGAGACTTTATTGGATGCGCTATGTCAACACGGTTTACGAAATCATGTGACGCAACGGCTTCTTTGTTGCTTAGTTATTTCAGATCGAGGTAAAAGAGAATTTTTAAGAATTATTTGAATTTATTAAGGGGTGTTGTCTCAAATTAAAACGAAAATTACTGTTTAAATTTAGATTTTATTGTTTTAAAAATTGGAATATTTACGTGCGGCTATAGAAAAAATAGCTTCCAGGTTGCAAGATGTATTTCTGCAACACCGTCTTAAGTTTTATCAAAATTTCTTCAAAATTAAAACAAAATTCTCTAAATACTCAATTTAATTGTTCTTTATCTCTGATGATAGTTTTGAATTCCAATACATACCAGCAACTCGACCAACAATTTTAAAAATAGGTTATATATTTAAAAAAAAATGTTTTTAGGTACAAATTTTCTCAACTACTACAAGAGTTGTAACAAATCGAAACGTTCTAGTCCTTTATTTTGTTCCTGCATTTGGTATATTGTCTCTCACAATGAATTTGGCTTTTATAAATTTATCCACAATTTGATCCTACTACATACTACCTGTTGTGCAGTTACAGGTAGTAGTAACTAGATTTATTTCAGGTATGCATAAATTTATATATTTTATGTTTGTTATAAATCTTTTATAGTTTATGATCTGTTTTCTAGGAGGGTTTGTTAATAGTATTTTTACCAATCAATAAATATACCTGTTATTTTGTTTCAATTTGATTAGATATGTTTAATATGCTTTAATAACTCTGTGGTAGAAAAACAAAATGTATTAAATTTGTATTAAAGGGAAGATGCATAGTAGTATTTAAAAGTAAATAGCACCATACTCTGCCGTTTTACAAGAAATTGTTTAATTTTATGCACCATTAAAGAAAAAAGTAAAGAAAATTAAAAGGAAAACACACAATTTATTTTCACATTAACTCCGGAAATATTTTGAATTTCAAGAACTTGTAAATGCCAATGCACTTAGCACTAAATGTAATGTTTCCATAATTTATTGTGCTGAAATTCTAACTGTTTGCAAGATCCCAATAGCACATCAACTAAATGTGTTTTGAATCGGGCAAATTTTTACTTTGAAGTAATTTTGGGTGTCTTTTTCTCTTCTCTATTTTTGGTCTGCACAATACTGAAACAGTTTATGTATTATAATAAACATTAGAATAGATAAGGAGTTTAAACTGACGCTGTAGAACATTTTATTCTGATCTTATATATATTCACCCATTTTCACCTTCAATATTCACCCTTTCTGCTCTACAATGCTCCATGCGGATCTTCCAGTGCTTCGGAACAGTGCTGGAGTTTTCTATCAGCTCCTTCATGACGCGTGCCACTTTTTCTTTCCACAGCAAGTTTTTTGAATTGTGCTTTGAATTTCAAATTGTTCATTTGACCTTTTCTTAGTTCTCGGTGATTGGGCTCTTATTGAAAATGGGTTTCGGTCAATTGTTTTTAAACTTTGCACTTAGTGATAGTTCTCAACACGCTAATCAAAACTCTTCACGGACACAAAACTCAAAAAAATCCCCTGACCTCCAAAATCACCCCCAAAGGTCAGTGGGATGATTTTGACTGATAAGTTTGGTCAGTTGCTTTGCAGAGTTTTGATAGTGTTGTTCTTCTCGGTGTAGCCCATAAGCAGTGACAGAGCTATAGCCCTATACCTGGATTTCTTACGGTAACGTATACGTACATTCCTCTAATACCTCCTTGCCCTGACTCAGACTCCAATCTCACCAAAAACTAAAGTTAGCTTTCCTCCATTGACCATGGGAAGCCATTTATCATGAATTCCATTTCACATGACCAGCTGTCCAGCCTCGTGTTACTCTCAACCCCAATAATTGGATACCCACTTACACCCCCTCCCAAAGCCATACCATATGAAATTCCTGCTTGCAGGTCAAACAGTTTAAAGCAATTTCTCCCCCTGGTAAGGTGAGGGAATAATATCAATATGCTTCAACCCCCACCCCACTCCCTTCGCAATCAGGTCCAACCCCCACACTTACATGTATGCTCATCCGCAGTAGCTCTGTAATTATTTGTGGCTACCACGTGACAACACTATCAAAAATTCAGAGCGGAAAAATTGACAAAACTGTCAGTTTAAATCATCCCCCAGTGACCTTTTAGGGTGACTTTGGCGGAAGGTTGAGGTTTCGGTTTTGTGTCCGTGGAGACTTTCAATCAGCATGTTTGAGAACTATCACTATGCAAAGTTTAAAAATAATTGGCAAAACCCATTTTCATAAGAAAAATCCCCAGTGACCTTTAAGGGTGATTTGTGTGTTTGAGAACTATTACTGTCTAAAAGTTTGAAAACGATTGACCCGAAACCACTTCGTAGAAAAAATCAGTGACCTTTGAGGGTGATTTTGGGGAGGTTGGGTGGTTTTTCAGTTTTGTGCGTGTGGACCTTTTGATCAGCGTATTGAGAAGCTATCAGTATGCAAAAGTGTGACCAAAATTGGCCCAAATGCTCTCTGAAAATTGCGGGGTCCTTTCAGAAGAGGTTATTCCAAGTGAAAATTTTACATTTTGTTGCTCTTTCATTACACTTAACCTCTTTTTGTGAGAAATAAAAATATACTCTATAATTTCCCTACATTCAAGGAAGACTATTATACACTAAGTTCTGAGTTTTACTTTTATCGTCTTCTGTGGCAGCGTCAGCTCAGTTGGTTGATAGCCAGATTTTTAGATAGAGGTTGTGTAGCGGAGAAGTATATATAACATACACTGGTCTTCCCTATGGTTTAAACATTTACATCTTGTACTAACAATGAAATCAAATATACATAAATTATATATATATATATATATATATATATATATATATATATATATATATATATGTATATATATATATATATATATATATATATATATATATATATATATATATATATATATATATATATATATATATATATATATGTATATATATATATATATATATATATATATATATATATATATATATATATATATATATATATATATATATATATATATATATATATATATATATATATATATATATATATATATTTAGTATTTTTAGTATTTTGTAAGGCTTTTTGAGTATATTTAATAATAAATATGAATACTATTTTTATCAGATTTTAGATGTGCAAAGATTTACTTTTTGTTCCTGCAACAGTCCTCGATAATTAATGCAAATGAACTGCATTTAATCCTTCCTTTCCCTATATAAAATTTGAAAAAAAAATTTAAATCTGTTACTGCTTTCAGCCTTGTTGTATTTTGAGTTATACATTTTTTACTTTACTTTTATAGGCAGGGCAAAATTAAAAGCTTATTCTGGCTAATTTCCTTGTTTATGGTTGGGCAAATACACCACGTTTTTTATTTTAGGCTATATTTGGCATTGCTTAGTAGAAAGCAATGGATATCTTTAATTATTTTAACTTTCGGATGCATGCTTAAACAAATACCATTTGACCAGGGCGCCGAAACGGTTGCAGAAAATTCAAATCACAATCCGGTGACTTTAGGTTTAAGTAGTATACTTATCTTGGTACAGATATTTTGTTCATGTTTTGCAGGTGTTCTTGAGTATTTGCTTAAAAATCAAGGTAATGACATTAATATTTTTGTTCAAAACGTTTTTATGTATTTAGATTCGATTACTTGCTAAATATTCTTATAATTTTAATGGTACTATTTTAAATGCTTTCCAATATGAAAATCTAGTCAAAGTTTTCACTACAAAGTACTAGTAATGTTTAACAATGCTGTGGTCGGCATAGTCTAGAGTATGTTTTTGAAAGCATAATTCAATTTTAAACGTTTCCTGTTAGTGCTTTGGAACTGGTTCTGACAGCTATTCTGTCATTAATCCTTTTGGTATACCTATTTTATCTTAATACAGTACTTGCTATTGTTACTGTTATGTATGCAATATATTTATATTCCCAAAATCGGTACTAAACTTCAAGTCTCAGATAATGACTTGATTAGCACAAAAAAAAAAATGGACCTAGAAGAAGTGTGTGGGCTTTTAGTTAAACGATTTAAATCAAATAATAAAATGTGATATTGTACTTGCCAGTATTTTGTACCTTTTTTAAAAAAAATTAAATTATATTAGTTAGTTTTTTTTTACTTTTTATGTTGTGTTGTGAACAATAATATAATTATTACAACCAAAGACCTCGAAAAATTTACAATAGACTCGTGTTCTTTAGGTCACATTCTATTGGCTATTGGCACCCCCGGCTCGGCTAAGATATAAGTTTAAAATTTATGAAACAAAATCTTTCATTTGTGTAATGATCACAGAAACATTGCCTTTAAGAAAAAAGTGCAGTAACAAAATTTATTTTTTTCATTAAAATGTTCAATATAATAATGCCTTAGTGCATTTTTAAAAACCCCGTTATTTTTACAAATTTTGGAATTTAACTGCTTCTTAATTAAATTTCAATTGAATCGCGGGGGAATAAGAAAGACAATCGTTTCTGTCGCCAATATTTTGAAATGGTTGGTCTTATAAAAAAATACACGATTGGCAAGGCAAAACTGGCTTGCTATTTTTCCAATAGAGTAGGATACCTATGGTATGACTCCATATTAAAAAAGAAAGACAACATTTATCCTTTTCCCCTTTCCCGACGACGGTCGACAGCGATTCGTTGGCTGAGCCATGCAGAGAATACAGTACAAGCGTTCATATTTTCGACAGTGTTGCCATTTCGTAAAATATTTATTAACAATTTAAAAAATGTTTTAAATCCTACATTATATAACTTTTCATTTAAAGTTATGCGCTTACCCAAAAAAAAGAAATTTATAAAAATATTAGTGTTTTAGAATAATTAATAATAAAATTTTATTTTTTTTATCGGGCGACAACAAACATAATTTATTTTTACTAATTGGCAACATTTCCCCCGTCGTCCACTTACTTAATGACTGTCTGGGGCGGCTAGGCCCCTTTTTTCACATAAGGTTTTGCGTTAAAAATAATAATATTTTGCTATTTAACAAATGTATTCGCGTAACAAAAAAATATTATAATGTTATGGTATTAAAGCTAAAGTACCTTTAAGTTGTTGGGAAATTTGCTTTTAAGTCCCCCCTGGCCAACAGGTCCCATCCTTCAAACATTTTAAATCTCTTTAGTGTTTACAAAAATCTGGGTGCATTAACCAATGTGGTAAATGCTATCACGAGACCGAGAAGCCGCCCCTATTTGTGAAAAAAAGAGTTAGAGGACAAAAATGTATTTTTTTTCATTAACAAATAAGCCATGCTCCAGCATTGAAATGTCCCAAAGAATTTGGGATTCCCGACCGCACAGTAGACATGTTTTAAAAGTATGGGTATGAATTCTACAAAATTAAAACTCTCAAAATTTTCCCAGATGATTGCATCAAAGGGCCCAAAAGTTTTGTGAGACCATGGGAAAAAAATTGATAAAATGACGATTTTCTAAAAAATATTCTGTTTAAAAGATGAATCATCATTTTCTCTTTATGTTATCCCCAATCCTGCAGTCGCCAGATATTTATCTGGGAAAATAAAAAAAAATTTTAAATGCCCGACACTTCCCCCAAAAATTAAAAAGTTTGGTCCCGGTTTTGCACAAAAATTTAAGACTTTTGTCATGAGAGGCAACTTAAATGGGGAAAAATATTTGCCCAAAAGCTTTTTTTGAGAATTATACCAGCTGTGCGGACCATTAATTTAATTCAATTTGTTAAAGAATGGCTTCCTCATAACCAAAGCCAGTTTAAAATTTCTGACTATCTGAACAGCTTATTTGGGGCAGAGGGGACCTTACCATGGCCTACAAGGGCTAAAATTTGCTTCCACTTTTTTTGTGGGATCAATTAACCCCCCTAATTTACGGGGTATCACATGGGCTGAATTGGTGGAAAAATTATTCGACATTACTAACTCCATTACCCAAGGGGTTGTGAAATTTTGGACAAAGTTTATAATCGGCTCGGGTATTGCGAAAGGGCAAAAAGGGCAATGTCTTTAAACATTTTTTGGAATCTTTTGGTTTTTTTTGTTATTATTGGGATTACTATTAATTTCATTATTTTCTAAGAATGTTTATAAGTTTATTTTTTAGAATAGCAGGTTTATTTTTTTTTTTTAGGCTTAAGTCGGATAAAAATTTAACAATCTTTTAATTATTGTCGGGAAAAAAAAAAGTGATTAACATGACCCAAAAAAAAACAAAATATCATAAAAATCTCCAAAATACAATTTCTTTAACATCCGAGTTCGCTGATCTGCCTAGTACTGTGCCTGCCCGCGGTATTCCCATCTTTTTGGGCCCCGGGAGAAAGGGAATCGGCCACAGCACGTTTCTGTCTGTTTTATTGCTCAAGCCTTAGCCTAAATTGACATCTCCTTTTATCCTTTTTAAAAACTCTCATCAAGATTGGTTGAAGTGTTAAACACATTGTTTAATTCTATATCTTCATATTTGCTTGATGACTAAACATTTTTGTTGCTTTTTTTGTCTTCAGGAAGTTTTACGTTCTGAATTAATAATTTTATTGCCTAGTTTAAATGACCGTAAAAGTGCTAAGTAAGCATTTTTTTGTAGTTTTGTAGTACTTAGAAAACTTCTTAAATGTTTTATAACAAAATATATTACTTAAAATCATTAACATTTCTATAAACTTCAACATCACATAACCACAAAGTATTTACAATAACGGAAATAAATATACTTGTTCTGCATAATTTCACTATATAAATAATTTTTAAATGTTTGCATGATAACGTGGTAATTTTATTAAAAATCAATATGGAACATTTGTGTCCCTAAAATTTAAAAAGGGTTGGTTTTTTTACCTTGATGTTAAAACTGTATTTTTTGAAAGGAGATATATTTAGCCCTTATTGGTTTTAAACCATTGTATTTAACATTATTTTTTTAAACTCTTTGCACTAAATACAAAGGTTAAAAATTAATTATAATTTTATAGTCAGTATCAAAATTCAAACAGGTCCAAATCTTACTGTTTTGGTGCTCAGTCTTTACAAAGTCAACGTGTTGACGAAGAATGTGGATGATTTATAAACGTTAAAATTTTTTTATAATGTAGTTTTTATACATAAAATTGTTTTTTTTTTAATACTTCTAATTAAAAAGGCGTTTCACAATTAAAAACTTAAATCAATCAACTAAATACACTTTCAGATCTGGAATCAGTTTGTTTTTAAAAGCTTTTTTTTTAATCAAAATTTTATGATTTAGTGTTTTTTTTTTTATTAAATTTATATTATAATTATTTTTTAAAGATATCCATAGAAATTTTTTTTATCGATTTTTTTCTTTAACCAACCATAGCTTGACTAACGACAAAAAATAAAACTTGACCAAGTTCGAACCGAAACCCTAAAGCGTTATGTCTATAAATTATTTTGACCTCTAGCGCTAGACTTCTTTTTATAAAACAATTATGCTGTGACTATTAATTGCTTTTATAGGCAATAATTTTGGCGGACCCTATACAAGCTCATTCAAATTAAGTGTTTCCCATTACTTATTAAAAATTAGGGTTGCACAATTGCCCCAACGAAGACATTGCTCGTAATTAATAAGTGATTTTAAATAAAAAGTCACCCGTAGCGAACACTTCATTTGATTCGAGTTGCATATACAAAAAAAAATTGTATTCTTAACAATACCTAACAAGGTAAATTAATATCACTGGCCACAATAAAAATATTCACAAGGCAAGCAAAAACAAAAATACCTCCTTTGTTTTTTTGCACAGTATTTATAAATTTCTTAAACATATTGTTTTATTCTTTTTGCCTAACGATCTTTGTAGCATAATAAACAATTTTGTTAGATAATTCCGATGTTAATCAGTATTTTAAGGTGCAATATGCCAGTATTCGGAATAAGAAAAATATCCCAACATAATGTAAAACTGCATCTTGTAAGATTCATTTCATGTTCATGTCCAAAAGAAGCATCTGTAACAAATAATATAAAAATGATGATATTTTAATGATACTTCGTCATGTTTTATTATGTGTAAATTGTTAATTTATCAAGAAAAGAAAGTGTGTGGCTTTTAAAATGTGATTTTTGTACACATTAAAATCTTTTGGACAATTAAATAAATACACTTACATTTAAAAACCAACATCTTAGTTTGCATCAAAAACAAAAATATAAATTACGTAATTTATCAGAAGAATATATGTGTTTGTGATTTAATTAGGAATCACTATCTCTACGTCTTCAACTGCAATTATAAAGTTGTTATAGCGACTCCTCTCGTTTGAGATACACGGTGTTTTTTAACTTTGACAATTATTTTATATTTTGGGACGAATACTTAAAGCCTAAGTACTAACGGACCATGGGTGTCTTAACACGTTAACGACCATGTGTACCATATTGGTGCACACCCTGGTTTCTGCACAGACCGTGTGACCCTATTTGGTCACAGTGCATTGTAATGTTCCAAGTCGTGTGGGTCTAACAGGGCCGCAGCTACGTGCTTTTTATATGTATTGTTAAGTTGGTCTGGTCCCAGAAAAACAAAAAAATGTCTTGGGTCGAGTTTTTTTATTATTTTTTTTTAATTTCTGATAGTAATTAAAAAAATTATTAGTTTTTAAATTTATCAGTGAACTTTATACTATTATAATATTTTATTATTACATTTTTAAGTTTAATATTGCAAACGTGACAATAAAAAAAAGTAAAAAGCTGCTGCGATGTATCATTAGCCACGGAATATTATTTTTTGGATGTTAGGTTATGTACAATTTGTTTTATTTTTCTGGCTATATAAATATTGTTTTTGCTTACACTGTCTTAGTTTGTGTGATTTAGTAGTTGTGTTTGTGTGTAATAATTTATTTTATATACATATATAATAATAAAATATAAATAAATAATATGTCTCGTAAAAATCTAACTGACGAAGAACTTCGACAAATCTTGGAAGATAGTGATTTTGAGTGTAGTGAGATCGAAAGTACCTTTGACGATTCAGACGCGGATCCCATTTTTGAAGCAGATGGAGGTGAGTCTAGTACAAGTAGTGATGAGGTTATTTTGCCAAGTAAAAAAAGAAAAGTGGAACCTACACCTGGGCCTAGTAATAGACCGGATTTACCTGAACAAAATTCAAGTGACGATGAACCCGAAGACGAATCTGATTCTCCTGTTTTTGCTGCACGAAATAGTAATCTCGTATGGAGTGATGTTTCTATATCCGATAAACTCAATAAATTTATATTTTCTGCAAGACCAGGATTTCGACAAGAAGAAATAAATCGCCTCACAGGACATAAACCTATTGATTTTTTCCTATTGTTTTTCGACGATGAGGTTCAAAATTTACTGGTTACGGAAACAAACAAATACGCTACACAACAAACAATAAAGGGTATATGTGAAGATTCAATTACTGAACACTCTATTTTAGCTAAGTGGTATGAGACAAATGAAAATGAACTTTTGCGTTTTTTTGGTCTTATAATATGGATGGGACTTGATCAAAAACCTACGCTTAGAGATTATTTCAGTAAAAATGTTCTTTATAAGAGTGATGTTCCAAAGTTAAGCCACATAAGTAGAAATCGGTTTGAGGCATTGCTACATTTTCTGCACATTTCTGATAATGAAGATTGCCCACCAGGTGACAGATTATATAAGATATCTCCACTTGTAAAAATGCTGAATAAAAAATTTCAAAATATTTTCAGTCCAAAGGAAAAAGTATGCATCGATGAAACAATGGTTCCATTTAGGGGACGGTTCCTTCAGTACATTCCAGGAAAGAGGCACAAATACGGTGTTAAACTATTCAAACTTTGTGTTGATGGGGGCTACACTTTGCAGTTAAATATATGGCGGTGCGGGTGGTGGAGAGCAAATTTCTGATAAGCCATTAGCTACAAGAGTGGTCATGGAACTAATGGAACCTCTTCTCAATACGGGTAGAACCCTATTTACCGATAACTTTATACAAGTGTTGGTCTAGCACATGAGGCTAAATCAAAGCCAGACACATTTAGTTGGCACTCTGCGTCAAAATCGAAAACTTAATCCGAAGGCAGTTACAAGTGCTAAATTGAAAAAGGGCGAAATGAAAATGCAAAAAAGCAACACGAAAGTTGTTGTTGGGAAATGGAGGGACAAGCGCGATGTTCTATTTTTGACAACGCAAGCTATCCCAGAAATGGTTGGAGGTTCCAACAAGAAGAGGTAATATTTGAAACCATCAACAATAGTGGATTACAATACGGCAAAGGCTTTGTCGATATTTCGGATCAAAAAGCTGCTTATAGTTCTCCAGTACGCCGCGAGTCAAATGGTATAGGAAAATTGTCGTCGAACTATTGACAAACACTGTCTTAGTCAATGCCTTGGTCGTGTTTAAGGAAGTAACTGGAAAGAACATGAGTATTACAGAATTTCGCGAAAATATCGTTTGTGCTTTGTTGGACAACGAACCCACAAATAACATTAGAGTGCAACATGTTTTAGAGAAAAGCAGACTCGAGGCAGGTGTTCAACTTGTTATAAAAGTTCGCAGAAAAGAAGGGCGCCAATCAGCTATGAAAAATGCCAAAAAAATATATTCATTTTGCCCTGCATGCTCTGAAAATATAGCATTTATGTGTGTAAATGTTTTTTGAAATCCATACTTCTTCCATTAAGTAATAATGGTGAGGTAATTTTATTTTTTGTATGTGTAGAATAATTTTTATGTTTATAATGAGAAATTAGTTTATTTTGTGAAAATAAAATGTAAAAGAAACATTTCTGGGTGTGACCCAATATGGTACATGGTCTGTGGTAAACTTAACTTGTTTTTCTTCTGCTCAGACCGCGTGTACCAAATTGAGTGCGCATGTTTTTTACTAAAACTTCTTTCAACAACTTATTTGTCAAAAAGTATATTATAAATATGTCTCTTACCGTAATTTAGAAAAAAAATACCATGGTCCAGGAGTAAAGTTTCAAATATCTGGGCGTGTCGTTAACGTGTTAAGTAAAGCAAGAGGAAGGTTATTAAGACGAGATTTAGGGGGTTTTAATCACTAACCTTCATATGGACCCATAAAGGCTATCAGTGGCCATAGATAACTTATCTTTAGATATGGCAAGTTTATGCTACGCGGACCAGTGCCTATGAATCATTAATTAATATATATTTATTAAATATATTTTTTCTACTTTTGACATTTAAAGTGACACTTTCAAATATCTTATTGTTAGTTTTCATAACTAGTTAGAAAAAGTAAAATTTTTCGCAACTGGTGATGAAAAGTAAGATATGAGTTTGAAAACTCTTTTATATGTTAAACCTTAACTAAAAGAATATTATATTCAAAATTATAAAAAATATTGTGTGAACCCCTTGAGAAAACACTATTTTTCATAATTTATATTCTTTTACTCTGCTGGTTACGAAAAATAGTGCTTTTCCCAACTGGTTGCACAAATAAATCTTTTCTATATTTTAGATACTGATTTTTTTATTTTGCGTTTCTATACATGTATAAATTATGTTAGGTAGTAATATAAACAATAAGGTAACAAAATTAATTATACAAAATTTAAATAGCAAAAAGTATGGGCTAATAAAAGATAGAGTTTGTTTCAAGACCCAGTCTTTGTACGGCTGTGAAACAATTTTGAAATTGTTAGAATCGATTAAACGCGTGAGTGTCTACTTTACACGGTTTTATGTCAGTTCAAAAACTACGAAGTTTGAATATATATATTTAAATTGTTTTACTTTGCTTGGGGATCAGTGAAGGGATCTTGTAATACACTGTTTGTCTCCTATCGGTTAGGTATGGGTTTATTTGGCTGGACTTGCATATGACCGTACAATAAACGTTTTTTTGCGAGATGAAACAAACTTATAAACAGAAGAGAAAAAAATGTTGATACAAATAACGTAAACTCTCTTCCTGCTTAGACTTATGTTTTCGATAGCGGTAATAAGATATTGTAAACCTCTTAAAGGTATACGAATAAGCGTGCAAGAGAGAACACAGAATCATAGTATAACCTTTCTCCGTGACTCCAACGTGTCGATTCATCGACGAGAAGAGGCCGACCAATCAGCACTCAAAGCGGGCTCTATGTGATGAACCTATGTACTACAATGTACCAAACTGGCAATAAAAGCTATTCTATTATATTCTATTCTAATCTTCCTACCGACCAATGAGCACGTTGGCGAATCACCAAAAATCAGTTTATACATTTATTATGAACAAAAGGAATGTATAAATACACAAAATAAGTCAATAAAATAGTAAAACTTCTTTAGAATCTATAATTATATAGAAATTATATCACAAAATAAGTCAGTCCAAAAACTAAAAAATCTCACACAAGCGGCCAGTACGGAAATGGCCGGCGACAAACGTGTAAATTAAATCGGTCTGCCAGTCCGTTCTCCGATTTAAGACCCTAAGCGATGACTGTAGGAGTGGCCCTTTTTTGAATGTAATCAAAGATTGATACTACTACGAATAGATAGCTCATCTAAATGGAACACATTTAATCGGTGTGGAGATATCAATGCCCTCGGATAAAATATTTTTTTGTGCGGTAACCCTCGCCTTGCGAGCAAAACTAGACGCGGCGTTGCCAATGTGAAGTATTTAAGTAGGTACTTTTACATGGTACAAATAGCCAAAGAATATAAAGGTTTCACTTATAACCATTTGCACCGCAGTGTTTAATACTGGATAAATTAATTATTAATCCGTTTTGAGGTGTGACAAATATCATAACATTTGGCAAAGTCAAAACAAAGCTTAATTTAATCAAGCAATAAACACTGCGGTAAAAATGACCATCACGTCATAAAAACGATAAGGTTTTATTATTAAAATATATAGGTAAAGCGATATAGTACCAAAAAATAATTCCTTTAAAAATCTGCTGCATTATATTATATTACAGAGCTAAATTGTTATTTATCAAAATACACTTTTTATTGGTGTTTAAGATTTTTTAATTTTTGTTGAAAACTTCTCTTTTTATTTTTTTCCAATAGCCATTTACAAAATTTACATATATAGGTTATATATAAAGTAAAAAAGTTTTAACTTTTAAGCTAGTAGAATGTTCTCTATGTACTTTTTTGGTACTGCGTTTTTTTAATTTTTTCTTTTTCGTTTTGAAATCATTTTCTCTAAAATGTGGGTCGCAAATTTTTTTTCTAAAACTTTACCACTAAGTCCCACAAGCGAAGCATT
Organism: Listronotus oregonensis; assembly: GCA_019359885.1. Classification (NCBI taxonomy): domain Eukaryota; kingdom Metazoa; phylum Arthropoda; class Insecta; order Coleoptera; family Curculionidae; genus Listronotus; species Listronotus oregonensis. Next base: position 47,223 of record JAHBCN010005214.1, read on the forward strand.
TCCTGAAATACAATATCCAGATATAATACGTCAGTTATAATGAAATTTAAATAGGAACTTTTAATCTTAATTTGTTAATTGCATAAAGCCTACTATGTAAAAAGTGGTTCTTTAAAAGTATTACAAGCTAATATAGAGAGAGGGGCTTATTAAGAAATTGAAATTTGAAGTGATGCAACGGGACCTTGGGGGACACTTTTTAACAGCATACGTAACTGTAACCCTTTCCACTTTTTAGGAGTGGAGGGTAACTTGTGAATGGTAAATGGAAAGGTGTGATTTCTTTCCAGATTCGTATGCTCTAAAAAAAATCTACTTTAGGAACAACTTATAATTCATTATCAATGTTACTATGGTGCATTTAACAAAATTAAGAGAAGTGTAACAGAAAAAAAGTATGAACCATTTAATTTTAATAGGTGTTTAAAATAACGGCCATATTGGAAAATTTTGATAAATGCTTAGAACAAAATGGCCGTCAATTTGAACACCTATTAAAATAAAATCATTTATATTTTTTTCTGTTGCACTTCTCATAATTTTGTTGAATTCATCATAATGACATTGACATTGACATTAAATTATGCGTTGATCCTAAATAGTACAGTGGATAGGAAGAAAAAAGGTGTTTGACCTACGAATTTTTTGCAGTTTCTTAAGTTGCTTTACTTTTAGAATGTTGTTGCTTAAAATATGTACTAATTTCATTTCGCAACTTTTCGACCCTTATAAATCAACCCTTATTATAGCTTAATTAAAAAAAAAAAAAAGATTTATCCCCAAAAAAATGATAGCTTGACAGATTTAATAATTAAAAATATAACTGCCTGTAATATTACCAATTTTATTCTTTTGCAAATTTTCAATCCTTAAAAGCCACCTCTAACAATTCTTATAAACCAATATAATAGATATAAATAGGAAAAAAAAAGTAGAATTGCATACAAAAATTATACCGGTAAAAGTATAAAGTAAACCGGTTTTATAGAATATTATGCTTCGAAGTGGGCTTGCGAATTTTTCGAAAAAAAAGTTGATTGGTTTTTTAAACATAGTTCCTTTAGTTTTATTGATAGAAACTTTTTTTTAAAATAATTTTTGTAGGGCTTTTAAAGAGCTACAAGGTTATGTAAATTAAATCCTTTTTAATCCTTTAGTTTTAAAATGGGATTAGTTTAAAGGGCTAGAATAAGGTGGTGCTCGCTCGTAAATAGAGGCTTTAAACGGCCATATCTGGCCAAATATTTATTGTACAGAAAAATCTATGTAATGAAAAGTCTTTGTTATCAAAAAAGCTATAATTCGTTACATTTTTTTCGTATCCCCAGTATTGTTGGAGTTATTTTGAAGAAAATGGCCATTTTTACGAAATTGTGGAAAGTCGTTTTTCACTTTAAGTTCCAATTTTTCTAAAATTAAGCATTTTAATTTGATTAAACCTTTAGGATGTATTAATAACACATATATAAAAAGAATCACAGAAGGGTACAGATCTATTTTAATTAAGAAGGAAATTAGGGGGTTGTTTTTAATGATCTTTTCGTAGAAAACTAGGGACAACATTATTTTTATCATAACTCGCTCAATTTTCATGATAAAAACTCTTTTTTTATTTTTGAAAGAAAGGTTTTTATTATATACTTTAAAAAAGACTTTATATTTTTTTCTTGAAATGTTTCGCTATTTGGCTTTGAATCTTTCAAATTTGTTTTGACGAACAAAAGCTAACCATTAACAAGCCGTAGCTCGGTCTGTATTGGTTGTAGAAAATTAAAAAAAACATTTTTATCTGGTTTTTATAAGCTACAATTTTGCTCTTTTCAGTTTTTTTGAAAAAAATTTTAAAGAGTTATTCGTGAAAAACCATTAAAAACGTTGATTTTTCGTCGACAAACTTTTACTTTCAATCGCGAATAACTCGAAAAATATTAGTTATACGAAAAAAATTTTGGAATATTTTTACTTAGAATTACTCTCTTTATCGATTTCTATGCTATTTAATAAAAAATTTACCCCTCAAGATGGGGTGGAACCCCCCCCAAAGGAAAAAAACGCACCTGGGTTTTTGATATAAATTTTTTGATCCTTGTGCTATTCCCTACCTTCTGTAAAATTTTGGAAAAAATCCATATGTAAAAAAATTCCAAATCAAATTGCCCCCATTGCCTGTCCCTAAGTAGTTTTTTTGGGGTTTATGAATCTGGAAAGAACTACATTTTTCCCATTTACCATTTAAAAGCTACCACCCACCCCCAAAAACTAAAAAAGAGTTACAGTAACGTATGCTTTTAAAAAAGTGTCCCTCAACCAAGCCGTTTTTCTATTTTTTGGATTTAACATTTTAAAAAGGCCCCCTGCATGTATTTAGTATTGTTCTGGGTACCAGAAAAATATTTTAAAATTTCCCACTTCCCAAAATAGGGCCGTTTAACTCACTTATTTTATATAAAAAATCCTGTTTTTAAGTAGCAAATTTAAAATTTCCCAAATTTAAATTGTCTATTAATCTGTATTTGGGTTCCCGGGTACCTAATGTAAACCCTTTTTTGATGCTAAAAGATTTTTTATTGGTTTGACCTAAAATTTTCAAATACAAAGGTTTGGCCCCGGCTCAGTGAAAAAAAATTCTGCCGGTTTGTGACGTCACCAAATTTTGGGCCCGGAAGCCATCCAAGCTCACTGCGATTGCACAATATTCTTTTTAAAGGGTACTTCTGGTAACGTCACAAGCATTGGTTAGTTGGCCAAAAAAATGCTATTTATCTGGACATCCTCTGTGATTAACAATTCTTGGGTTTGACCATAAAAAACCCAAAAATTTCCCAATTTTTTTTAGGTCGCTATAAGTGATAAACCCTTTTGCTGTTGCCAAACTCCACGGTGCCCCTAAATTTAAAAACAATTAACTCTATGCTTTTAAAAAAAATTGGCAAATTTTGTGCATGTTTTAATAATGTTATTCGTTGATCCTACCCCCCCTAAATAAACACACAATTACTTTTTCTTAAAATACAATAATAACTTTGTTTTAATATTCAAAATTTTTTTTAACCCAATTAAAAATAATATGTTTGACTTATCTTAACAGCAAAAACTACATTCTTTGCTAATAAACGTTTTTTATATTAAAACTGAAAAAATCTAAAATTTTGTTTATTTATGGTCAAACCAATAAAAAATCTGGGTACCAGAAAAACTATTACATTTAGATAGGGGAAACCCAAATTTCTGATTGATAGACAATCAAATTATAAATTTAATTAGCTAGTTCAACACAGGGTGTTGCATTTAACCCTTAAAAAACCTTAAGGGTGAAAGGGGGGTTATACCCCCTCACTTTAAAAACCCACCTACCTACCTAAAGGGTCGTCCCCCAGACTACTAGCATTTTTAAAAATGAAAATATTTTTGATATTTATTTTACCAAAACCTTTTTCCCCTTTCCTTTTTTTTTTGTTTAGGGATTTTTCTTATCTTAAGATATGTACTAAATTATATCACTAATTTATATTAACTGTTATTTAACTTTTTAAAAACAAAGGTTTATTGCGTAGTCCCGTAGACCTACATCAGTGCTTATGTTTTTAAAATGGAGGTCAGCACTTAAGGGTTAAAATATGCGATTTAAATGACCTTTTTGTAAAATAAAAACCTTTTTTAAAAAACGTTTACCAAAAAAAAAGTTTTAATAAAAATCAAAGGGGTTTTTAGAACAAGTTAAAGTGGCTGGTCTAAAACTCTACAACAAAAAAAGTCCATGAAACGTTTTAATCCGTAACCAAAAAGTTTTTAATATGATTTTAAAAAAAACGTTAAATTTTTTAAAAGATTTTTAATGATATTATAAAAATCTTCGTAAAATACGTTTACAAAACGTTTTTCCAAAATCCCAAAAATAAATTTTTCTTTGAGTTTTCAAAAACCACCAAAAAACTTCATTAAACGTTTTTGGTTCCTATGGAAAATTTTAAAAAATTTTCAATAAGGTGTTTTAAACGCTTTTTGCTTGTTAATTTTAAAATGTTTTATGATTTTGCATTTATTTAAAAAACAAAAAAATGCATAACTTAGACCGACGCGTGTACGGTGGGCTACCCTGTACAGGAAAACCATAATATTTGGAAGTGTTAATTAAAAGAGATTTCCAATGGCCAGCTTGGCGATGCCCCCCCGGCCACCCGGCAGAAGAAATAAATATTTGATATTGAAATATTAATTTTTATTTTTAAAAAAACCCTTTAAAAACATTTATAATAAACCAATGTTCTAAAATGGCCTGATTTTTTTGGGTAAATCTGAATAATCGAACATTGTCCGTTCTTTTACTTCGTCTGCAATCATATTATTGGCATAAATTGCCAGCATTCGAGGTCATATTATTAAACAGTATTAAGTCCGTCCTTCCCCCCGCAGGTGTACATCGATATTCGAAAAAGGGGACGGCGGTCACAAAAAAAAATATAATTATAATATTATTAAACTCATAAGTCGACGGGGCTAGCCTGGGAGCCAGCTTCCCAAAGGCAAACAATTTGGCAACGCGGTCAGGCGCCCGGTCGCGTTGGTCGATGGAGCAGTCGAAAAGTCTTCCATAGGAGATTCAAAATTTTAACACTGGATGGTTTTTCATAGTGAAACTTTAAAATTCTTTGATGTAATCAAGAATGCTAGGAGTTTGGGAGTGACCATTCCTTAGACATGTAAAAAATAATCAAGCAGAGCCGGATTTGGAATATATACAGATAAGAGATGAAAAATCCGTGCTTGTGTTAATTAAAACTTTTCTTAGTGTTAACTGCCAGAAGTTTAATGATTCTTTGTTCTCAGAACTGATTATAAGTAAAATATATGATATAGTATGAGACTTTTTGCCACACATCTAAACTAGACAAGATCTCCGATGCCCAATTCTAAATTATTTGAAGGTCGCGTAAATGAGATATCTGCATTATTCTTCGCTTGCTTTCAAAATCAGCCTTAGAGACTGGCTTGAGAAACTGAATATTAGAATAAAGGGTACTATTGTCAGCAAAATTATGAATTTAAAATAATCGTTAAAAAGATGGTTTATTTGAAAAAGAAATAAAGTTGGTCTTAGCACTAAGCCCTGGGGTTTCCCAGTACTTGGTGAACAATAGAAAGCGACCATGTAAAATAAATAATTTATGTCAATTAAAAGGTTAGCCAATTACAAAGTTTAGGTGCTTTTTACCATTTCTTTCTCTTTGGGCTGCCATTTTTCTATTATTCCTAAACGAAAAAAAGTGTTTTATTTTCAAATTTCTACTAAAGATTATTAATCTCCCCGCTGGGGAGATTAATAATCTTTAGACGAAATTTGGAGAAATAACAAAATATGCGAATTAAACTGCTAAATATAAAATTAACTTAGATAAAGTAAACCTATAAATAAAAGGTAAAATGTTTAAATAGGTGTCCTATAAAAAAGTAAAAACTTTCCTTTATAACTAAGAACTTAAAATAGATTACAAGAAACGCCATAAGATTTTAAGCAAAGGTCTTCATATATGTAATATTAATATTTTTTTTTTCTATTTTAATTAATAACTGCGACATATTCATGTTATAGTTTTCTAACTTTTGGAAAGATTCCATGAACCAAGTCATTATTCTAGTATTGCATGGGTAATGTTTTAATTTCAGTGTAAAATATCGGCCTCACACTTACTTAATAGGTTTTTATCTTTTATGTGTTATATTTACCTCGGGATTTCGGTAATGGCAGTAAATTTCATTACAATCAAAGTGGTTCTCTATTGGTAAATAACGTTGTACTAAACCCAACCACACCAAATTTTAAATAACTCAGAGTAGTTATAACTTTCATAAACGGTTCAACTGCATCCCTATATCCCATACCATAACAAGCTAAGGCAAGAAGCGGCGCCAATGTTGATGATCCAACTACTGAACCACTCTAAAAAAAAACGGACCTTTGGTTAGTTAAAATTTGAAACTTCGGTTAGGGATAAAATTGATTATTACAACAATTAGTCAGCTAAGTTATGTGCCCTTTAAAGTTACAAATTAATATTGTCATTTATTTATTTCTTTAACTGCATAAACATATTAAGATAAAAACTGAACAATTTAATTACTAAGATAAGGAAGACTCGTTAAAGAAACCGAAGGATGATGATTTTTTTTTAAGAATATAAGTACTTTACAATATTTAAATGATAATATTATCAAATATGATTTTAAAATAAAACGTTTAATGTACGCTTTTGGAGCTCTTAATTTTGCATTTTAGTTCCGTCTCCACCATTTAAGTTTTTGGGTTTTAGATGTTATTTATTTTTTCTAAAATCCAAGCAAATAGTTGTCTTAACTACTTAAACAATACCTTACAACTACTGATTGTTTATGATTTAGTTTCGTTTGTTTTCACAAACCTAAACAAAACAAATAAAATTTGGAAAGCACAGGGAGACGGCCACGAAAATAAGAAAAGTTGTATGCTTTTTGTAGAAGTACTTAATATAAAAGTACTAACAATTAATACTTAAGAGCTAGGCTCTATTATTTTTTAAATATGGGGAAAAAATATATAAACACAACACACAATTTGAAAAACCTTATTAAAATAACCAATGATTTGGAAAAAAAGTTGTTTATAATCGGGGGGTACGGTCCTATTTAGCCTCAGGCAATTTTTTTTCAGTATTACCAACACTATATTTAATTGATTTTTTTAAATCGGAACTCTCATTTTTATTGCAAAAAAAAAACCGGAAAAAATCGTTTTAAAGGTACAAAATTATTCAAAAATAATCACCGTTAAATGCAGAATTTTTTTCGCTTTCGATTTTTAAAACAACATGAGGGGTTTTCCCTTTAAAAAATCAACGACCTTTAAATTTCCCCTCAAGGAAAAAGGTCCCCAACGTGACCGGATATACGATGCCCCTTTGTTTTGCAATTGTTACAGTGTGAGATCAAATATTACCGAGCAAGTCGTTTTACTTTTAACATCGTTGAAAAAAAAATTGTTTAAATTAGGGAATTAAAAAATTTAAGATATTGTCGGCAAAAAATGCTAAAAAATCACAGTTATAATTTATTACCTTTTTAATAAAATACGTATTCGTAGAGCAAAATTCAAGGATTTTAATAAATAGTTTGTCTTTAGTTTTTTTTTTTAAATTGTCAGTTTTGTGACTTAGCTTTGAAATAAAAAATATTCCCCTACAAATGGTACTTAGTTGATCCTAAATTATCGCCAACACAGGTTTAGTGCCAACAAGTAGACGCCAGGGGCGAGGCGTGACATTTTGTCCAAGTCATCTCCACAGAGGATAAATATGTGTGGATCTATTAATTGATCTTATGAGCATCTTTGAAATTAAAAACGCTGCTAAAACTTTTTAAAAATATTTTTAGTATTGAATATTGTATATGTCAAATCAAAATAACCATAAGTTAATCTACTAGTTTTTAAAAACCAATAATCTTTTACTAGTTATTATATTATCCTCAGTAATCCGATGATGCCAGTTGTAGTATAGCTTAGTGCATGGAATGGCGGCGGTACTGCTAAGCCCCAAGGGTTTCCGACCGAAACCGAACGATTCGGATCGTCGGGAAATCCCCAAAATCTGGCATTCTTTTGCTATGTTGACAGCATACCTAGGAAGAGTAGAGTGGGGGACATGACAACAGAATAGGTTTGTTTACGGACCCCTAAATGTTGCGATTCCTTCTATTCATCTGGTTTCTCACATTCGGGATGGTGTTTCGTGTCGTATCATATCATATAAAAAAATTTTTTTTAGAATTGTCTCTACTCATCGGCGAATCTACAGATGACCTCCCCTCACCCAGGTGACGCTGTTTATAAATGACTGGCCGTAAAATAAATACTTTAAGATAAAACCTGCAACGCACCATCGTCAACGTCGATGACAAGTTTAAAAATCCAGAATTAGTGTTCCAACATCTGTGATTACAATAAAAATAACGGTAGCTGGTTGAGCTCCCAATCGGCACATATGCGCAAGGGGAAAAACTTTGTCAACCCTTTGGGAAACCACTATTTGGGGCCAATTTTATATAGGCAACCATGTTCCATTGTGTGATAAAAATAGCTTTAATTTGAATATTATTTAGTAAGATACATAATGAATGTAGAAAGTCTACGAAGTTATACCTGTTTACACCTGCTGACTTGGTTGTGGCCAAGTGAAAAATGAAAACCAAAACTTTAAGGTATTTTATATATCTATCTTTCAAATGATTTTCATCTAAAAAACAAATGTATCATTCGGTTGTTCCTATGCATAAATGCTATTTGGTTTTTTAAAAGGTCGTATTTACATATCAACATGCAAATACCAATTTACATAGCTCTCCATTCCGTCTTTTAAAGGTCAATCCATGAAAGTGAAAAAAACAAAATTGATTACTTGTCTATTTTTAGAAATAATGAAACTTTCCCAAATTGTTTACCCATCTTTAAAAACAAAACCCAAAATTTTTTAAATTTTAATCTCAACAGTTTTTTGGTCCCTTTTGGTTCTGATCACCGTAAATTTTGCGATTGTTAGCGCCATTGATGGCAACCTTGCGGATCCTATCATTCTATTTATGATTAACTTTAAAAAAAAATTTTCAATATAGAATAACCTTTATTGCCTCCCAGTATTTTTCAATGCTACTAAAATTTTTAACGAAAAAAAATAAAATTATTTTCTAAAAAACTCAAAAACTTACCGTAATTTAAAGTAGATCCGATAACGTAACCAAAACCTTGTGAGCATAATCCAACCGAAAGTCCCCTTAAAAAACCAGAGGAAACGTTCTAAATCCATTGGTTGGTTAGACAAAACATAAACGATACTTAAAAACATTATACTAAAAAGAATCTAAAAAACAAAAATATAATATTTAATTAATCAAATTAACCATCATATTGACAATAAATGAACTTTTTTAAAAATGACAATAAAAAAATTTTTATATTTTTTATTTTCATTTTAAAACCTAATTCTTTGTTTATAAGATTTGGTGCCTATACGAACCGGTTTAATATTACGAAATAGCAGAACAACAGACCCCAAATATCTCCGAAAAAATTACACCCAAAGTCTACTACCGATTTTATTATAAAATTAATCAAAAAAAAAAAAAAAAATTCCAAAAGCTAAATAATAAGTAAAATTAAAATTAATCTAATTTTGTTGTAAAAAATTAAAAATTTTTTTAGGATTTTAAAAATTTAAAATATATGAAACAAAAAACATTTCAATTATTAAAAAAGATCATACAAAATTTTTCCTGTAGATAAAGGTAATTTAACGCAATGGTAGTAATAGCTTAAAACCTAAGATAATAAAATAATTTCGCTTTTAAATGATAGAAATTATACAGAAATAAAAAAATTTCAAAATGAATGTATTACAAATATATAACATAAAAAACTTCTGATTTTAAAAATTCCCCTTATATTCAAACGTGTCACTATAGTCTTCTTGGACTACCAATTTAAAATGATACTAAGAAATGAATATTTAAAAAAAAAGCCTTTTGGGACGTCCTATTTTTTTTTTTTACTACGGTGCATTTATTTATTGCCAAAATAATTTGCTCTAAATAAATTATTTTTTTTTCAAGCTGCACTGTCTACGTAAATTTCCCGAGTCCGGAAAATTTGTACATCCGGACGTAACTCCCCATACTAATCTTATTCAGCGCTCTCGCGTCGGAAAATTTCCGAAGTCACCCGATCTTTGTGCCAAACTTTTAAACCCCATTCAGCGCGCAATGCTAAATTTAGGTTGACTTCAAAAAATCCAAAATTCACTGTCCCTGCTTCTA
>JAHBCN010005215.1:0-57275 GCA_019359885.1 Listronotus oregonensis
AGTACTGTCATGTAAAAAAAAAAAAATGACATTATACAGAAAGCATCAAAAATGTTTTATTTTTTTTTTAAATTATATCCTTAACTATAATATTTTAGGCAACCTATTTGTAATACATTTGTTGACATACTATATTTGATAGAAAATAATTTTCATCCGGTTGGCAAATGGATGGAGGTCCTCTCTTATCCGCGGATTTCATGGTTGAGTGTATTAGCTCGTACGTGTACGGTGTGTTGTTTTATACTCGTTTCTTCTTTACACAAAACTCTTTTTTTTTTGTTATTTTGTTTATATTTCTTTATTTTGTCCATGACGTAAAAATTCTAAATCCAGTACCGTTAGACCCATTTTGCAAAGTTTTGTCCTGAAATAATTCTAAATTATATTTCTATCTTGGAAAACCAGAAAATCATTCATTTAGTTTTCGCCCTACCACTCCTACATACATCGCAGTCGCAGTGAAAGCAAGGACTTCCATAACAGAAACGTTCAGGGATGGTTTCAAACGTGTCCTACTTTTTAACTCCTAAAATCTAATTCAAAATATAACAATTCTAAAACCTAACATATTTACTTTTAAAATAATTGAAAGGTCCACATTATAAGGTTTACTAAAAAAAAATCTCACAATATTATTTTCTATAATATCTGCAATATACCGCTAAATCCTTCAAAAAAAAAGAGGAGCAAAAGCGTTTTTGCCAACTACTAGCTGGAGAAAGTGTTCATAATCGATATTAGTGTACTTAAAAACAAAACGGCAAACCAGGCCATCAATATTGTAATAAAGCTTTTAAACACAATAGAGCATCTAAATCTGTTATACAGGGTGTTCGAATAATAGACGGAGATATTGTAATGGGCGATTCCTTGTTTAAAATTATGAGAAAAAGTTTCTATAAACATGGGTCCGGAAATGCACAGTTTTTAAAATACAAGGTAATAACGTAATAACTTTTTTAAAAATATTAATTTTTTATAAATATTTTAAAAAATATTTACTCGATTCTTCTAAAATTTGGCAATATTATTTGTTGTATCAAGGGGCTAATTTATAAAAAATAAAAACGGTTTCATTACATGCCACTGGACAAAATTGGTTTATAAATTATTGCTAAAAAAATCACAGGTCCCTTTGGGAAACCAAAAAACATTTCTGCATGGGGTTTGACACTGACAAGCGTCAGTTTTTCAGAAAAAAAAATTCACCTAATTTTCTTGGGAAATTTCTTAAAAAGTTTTTATCTGGTTTTTGTGATGAAAAAATTACACTTTGATGAAATGACAGACACAGTAATGTATGCCCGTGCTTACAGTAACGTTATGCAGCGAGGCGCCTGTATGCAAAAGCGTTTCCCCAACGGCAACTTTCAGATAGAAACCTTTGAGAGCGTTGACCGTAGATTACGAGAAAGAGGTAAATTTTCTTATTTCTTTTTTGTAATGTTTTTGACAATAATGTTATCAGGGAAGTTTTGTTATTCCCACCAATGATAGAGGCCGGCCGAGGTCCGTAAGAACGCCTGAGTTTGAGGAGGCAGTTTTACGTGCCGTGGAACAAAATCCTGGTATAAGTACTAGAACTATAGCAGCTTGATTAGTGGATAATCATTCCAACAGCACGTGGAGGTTCTCTCGAACAACTTTGTACCTTTAGCTCAACGTGCAGCATTACTACCAAGAGATTTTCTGCCCCGTTTGCAGTTTTGCCAATGGTATTCCAGAAAGGTTAATAATAACAGAAATTTTAATAAAAACCCTATTTTTACGGACGAAGCTGGATTTCGGCGTGATGGTATTTTAATTTCATAACACTCATGATGGAGTGAAGAAAATCCTCATTCTTACGTACAATGTCGTCACCAGAAACAATTTTCTTAAATGTGTGGGTGGTAAGTTGGTGACAAAATCCTTTTTTTACCTTAAGATTAAACCGGGAAACTTACTTACGAGTGTCTTCACAAGAATTCCCGTACTGCTAAGAAGTTCCTCAAAATGTACGTAATCAAATACTTTATGCACATGGGGCCCTCCTCATTTTACTATAGCTGTTAGAACTCATCTAAACAACACCTTTGGGAAAATTGGTTTAAAGAGGTGGACAAATTCAATCGCCCCCTCGCTCCCCTAACTTAAACCAAAGATTTTTATTTGTGGGACCTTAAAACTCGATTTACGCCAATCCATCAAGCAATAAAAGAGTTAAGTTTATTTTATTGTACCACTTTTGGTATATTAAGGTTATAGGCAAATTGCATGTGTTAAATATAAAGCAGAGTCTTTCGCCTTAGTCCATCAGCGTTTGGAGTTTGTCAAGGTATTTTCGTGTGTGTTATTGAGCATCCAAAAGCTAACCTAAACTATTAATATTAGAAGGTATCAGGACTTACCTTTCAAAAGGTGCGGTGCCTACACAATAGATATTTGTCAGGCAAACCTATTTATGGTTGGTTTTTTCACTGAGGGTTGTAATTTAAATTTTATTGCGGTCAGTAAATTAAGAATTATTGTGAAACGTACCATAATTTTCGTGAACAACGTATGTAAGTCGTAGCTTCGAGTAGTGTTTAGTTATCACTCAAAAACTGGTAGAGATACATACCAACCAAAACAAACTAAATTTAATATAATACTTAAGGAACAAAACGGGGATGTGTCATATTTGTTGCAGTTCCGGTCGGGTTTAATTAAAATGGAGGTATTTTCTTTCTGCAGTTAGTCTTGTGCTTGCTATTTAAGATATAGTTGTAAAAATATTGGTAAAAAGGTCGTATAAGCAATATATGAATCATAAATAAATTACATATTTTACGCTTATTAAGAAGTAAGGAGGTGGTAACTAAAATACTGATTTTAAAAATGACAATGCCATTATGCCTACAGCCCGTTGCATGACAGGGTGTAAACCCAGTTATCTAATTTCTTAGATGCCTCAGGCTGTTAATTTAAGACAGTTTTTTGGTTCTTTAAAAATTTTATATATTTAAGAAAATAGTTAAAAACCGTCACCAGAGATATCTTCAATATCATGTAGTTTGTGCTTTGCATTTTACGGAAAATGATGGGCGGGTTCGGCGCACTAAACTGTTTACTCTATAGGTAAAACGGTGGTAACTGGGGCTGAAAGTTTTTCGTTCTTTTCTAAACAATTCGTTGCATTGCTGAACGATACGTTTTAAGATTATTATAAAAATAGTTATCATGGGAGATTTCTTGATACTAACGTGTTGTTGACTAATACATATTTCTGCAACATCAGTTATTTATAAAATCAAAAATTGTCACTCGAAATTTAAAATAATGGTATTTTACTCAGGGTAAACACTAATCGTAAAAATTTTATGCTGCTGCGTTGAGTAAACAGTTTAGTGTAAACGGTACCGTTCAGAGACGTAAATACACTAAACACACTAAACAGTTTAGTGCGTTGAACGCACCCAATATGTTACACGGGATGACAATTTTTTTGGTCTAGACACAGTATATAAACAATAGACCAGTAGAGTCACTCGCCGCTCGAGCGAAATTCGTCCCGTCTCACCCCCGCCTGAACCGCAGCAAAATAGTTTGCTGCGGATGTACACCGTATCCCAGATATATTGGTGCGTTCGATGTCGATGAGTTGTATAGGGTGGATCGATTTTTTGCGTGTCGTTATATAAAAGTTAGTTAGTGATTTCTTGATGTTTTTTTGTTCTTACTTTTTTTTTTCTATAACCAGTTATATTTTAATTTGTATTTTTACTTTTTTTTTCCATAGAACTAATAACAAAACATCTACCAACATAGCTACAAATGCTTTAGTAGTGATGACTAAAGGGGTGGCTAGTAACTGGAAACAGCCAATACCCTATTTCTTTTATAAGTCAAGTGCTCCATCAGAAGACATAAAAAATAAATTATTTCAAACAGTAAATAAGTTAAAAAAGGTTGGTTTAAACGTGTTAGGCGTTGTATCTGATCAAGGTTCAAATTTTCAAACATTGGTTAAAAAAAGTTTAAAATTATCTGAGGACAATCCGATATTCTTTGTCGATTCTATAAAATTAGTTTATATTTATGACGTGCCACATTTGTTAAAATCGACAAGGATTAATTTTTTCAAATATACTTTTATCGGTGAAGAAGGAGAAATGAAAAAAATATATTTAGAAACGATGTACAATTATGATAAACAAAAAAAAAACTACAGATTAGCTTTTCGCGTAACAGATTCCCATATATATGCCACTAACTTCCAAAAGATGAGGGTAAAGTTTGCTTCACAAGTGTTTAGCCATTCGGTGACTGTTCCATTGAAAAAGTTTATTGACTTTAAAGTGTTGCCTATTGAAGCAAAACCCACTGCCAATTTTATTAAAAAATGAACTCTTTTTTCGATTTATTAAACGCGAGTAGTTTAAATCAGTTCAATGCTTTTATGGGTACTGAGCATCAAACTGGGTTTTTAAAACAAATTTATTTAAAAATCTTAAAATAGTCAATGCAGATGGAAAAAATGTAACCAAACAATTAAAGTGTCTTTCTGGGTGGGTAATGACAATTAATATAATTTTAATTTTATGGGACATGTTGAAAGAAAAAGGCTATTCGCTTTAATTAACTAGGCAGCTAAATCAAGATTGCCTTGAAAATTTTTTGATCAAATACGAAATTGAAGTGGTAATGCTAGGAATCCTACTGCAGTTCAATTCGGTAGAGCCTTTAAAAAGCTCATTGTTTCAAAATCTTTTGACCAAGTTGAAAATTCAAATTGTATGGATGACATAAATGAAGTTTTATTGAATATAACAAACGACTTATTTGATGAATGTAAAACTTTTATAATTCCATCTATTGCAAGTGGCCATCCCCCGTTAAAAGTTTTTACAAACGATTACAGAAATTTAAAAAGTGTAGTGGGCAAAGCGTTAGTTTATGTCACTGGCTATCTACTTAAAAAATGTCTGTTGCAGCATTCTTGTGATATTTGTATAGAATTTAACAATTCGTTTAATATAAATGAGGCGGCGACAATGTTTTGCAAATTAAAGGCATATACAACAAACATAACTCAATTTGGGGGCCTTATAATTCCTAATAAATCTATTGTTGAATATATTATTGCCTTAGAAGATATATTTCTAAAAAAATTTAACGAAATCCCACTATGAAATTTGAGGAAAATTAAAAAATCTATTTCAAAATGTCTTGTTAATCCACCCTTGTAGTAATTTTCCACACAATTACTTCATTTCCTTATACAGAAGGGTACGAATTTATTTTATATTAAAATTTGCAAATCGGGATATAAAAACTTTTAAGAATAATAAACTAAACCCAAAACTTACTATTTTGAAAAATTTGTAATTTTGTTTGTATATAATTCTGTACCTTTGTTATAAGTTTCTCATTTGTGTTATATCTGTACAATAAGTAGATAAGGCTCTTTATTATTTTAAACCATACTGTTAATTTATCATTTGTTTAAGTTGCTAAAGAGGAACTATGTACCTATGCTTATTACATATTCGGTATTTTATTATTTAAATATATATGTTATATCTGTTTAAGAGATCATATGTTTTTTTTATAATCCTTGCTGCGTATTTTCTATAGTTATTATGTTTTTAAATTAGTCCCGCTATCTTATTTTTAATAAACACAAAATTCACTTTTTAAGTCTCCCCTGTAAGGTATCGTAACAATTCGTACGTATCGTAAAAAAGCGTAAAATAATGGATTTGGAAAAAAAAGTTATCATTAGTATTTATTTTTATAAAATTCTCAATAAATCCGTAGTTTTTTTAATTATCATAATCAATAAAAAAAAGTAATAACAAAAATTCAGAGCAGAAAATACGGGAATTGCAAGAGATTAATTAAACATTCTTTTTATTGGTACCCTATTTTGCTTAATTAAAGTACGCCTGAGCGTGTTTGAATCCAACTTTCCAACACGGGCGTGTTTTAAGGGATACCATGGTACATCAATCAAAGACACGAGAAATATGTAGAGTCTAAGATCATATTGCCAACCATTAAGAGCATTCATCATCAGCTGATCAAATTCAAATCGTGCTTCGACGGTAATAAACGAACAACCCACCGTTTCGTAACCACTGGCAACAATGTACGGGCGCTATGCCAACCGCCACAAACAATTATTTCTGACCAGGGTCGGATTTTATTTTTTACATATAGGTTTTTATAAACAACATCTTTCGCAATTTAATACGGTCTTAGCGACATTTTTAGTTTATTGAGAAATCTTACCTAGTTTAATTTAAGCTCTTTTTTTTTATATCTGATATTCTATGTTTATGTGGTTTGTTTTTTCTCCTTTGGGTATTTTAAAAAGTGTAATTATAAAAAAATAAAGACAAATTAGAAATAAATACCGAAATTTAATATATGTAACAGCAAATTTAAATAAACTTTTAAAAGTTCAATTATTAAAAACTGTTGAACAAATAATAAAATATTCTCACGTAATAATAAAACAGTAAATTTTAATAAACTATAAAAAAGTTTAATTATAAAAAATGTTTTAAACCATTATAAAATAATACCACCTAATAATATAAATAACAGAAAAATAAATTTTAAAAAAAACGTGCAATCAAAAAAAAGTAAGACAAATTATAAAATACTCCCCTAATAATATAACAAAAAATAGACTTATTTAACAATATTACATATTTTTCCCTTTTAAATAATATTTCTAATGGGCAGTTATATATGGGACAGAGTCGACTAATTTGTTTTAAAAAATTGATTTGCATTAAATATTATAATAAGAAATATCATTCATGGCTTTACTTTAATAAAATTAAAGTCTCTGTAAAAAAAATATTGTTTGTAACTCACGTGCAAAATTATTCACAGCGCTTTGATTGGTAATGCGCTGCAACACGCCCACGTCCCCTGTGCGGCAAGGATCCATCTAACCTATCCTGTATACTTTTCAGTAAGTAGTTTTACTCTTATCAGGGGACGGTCTGAGAGGTTATGGGCTCCCACTTCGCGTGCTTATAGAATGGGTAGGTACCAACCAAATTCCAAAATTGTAGGTGCCAACACTGCTTCGTTTTCGAGAAATCCCCAGTCAAAGATGGGAGGACGCTTATGAACCGAATAGTTTGTGCATGGCTTGAGTGATTTGACTTGCGTCCCGATGGTCCGTGGTTAGAATCCCGTCGAAGATGTCTTTTTTTTTTAAACTTTATTTAAATTTATAACTTAATATTCCAAAATTACAAGAAACTAAAAAAAATACATTTTACGCGAATTTACTGGTTAAACTTACGAGTTAAATGTAATTTTCTAATCTCAACTCTTTCAATCAGTTTAAATAAATTAACCGTAATTTATTTTTCTATCTTTTTTCATCGTTTGTTTTTTGTTTGTTGGTATTTAAAAAAAATACTTTCCGATTCGTAAGTTTTAATGAATAAAAAGGGACGTAAAGTGAACTTTTTAATTTCTTGCAATTTTTATAAATAAACTACAAATTTAAACAAAATTTTAAACAAAAAAAAACACATCTTCGACGGGACTGACCACGGACCTCTAGACGAAAGTCTGATTGTCATGCCGTTAGGCTCCTTATCGCGTTGACGTACAAACTATTCAGTAGATAAGGGTTCTCCCATCTCTAACTGGATAATTTGGGGTTTGGTTGGTACCTACCCACACTATAAGCACGCCAAGTGGGAGCCCATAACTCGATGCACCTATCGGACCGTCCTCTCGTTAGTTTGTCCAATTTCTACAACCAACATTTCAATAAGGTAAAAGAGCGAATTATTTACAAGTGCCGTCAACCCTATTTTGGCCATAGGTGAAAAATTAACGTTTTTTATTTTTTTAATTCTGCTTGTTTTTACGGTGCATTTATAATAATGTCGTGAAAGGAAAAAAACATTTCGATACCTTTTTTGCCTTTAAAATTTGAAAAAGTATTGGTTTTTATGTTTTTGGATAAAATTTCTATCTTTTTTTAAATGTTTTTGATATTTAATATTTTTTTAATGCATAAAAAACGAACAATTTGAAAAAGAAAAGATTACAAATGTTAGTTTATTAACTAAAAAAGTCAACTTTAAAATTTCAAAAAATCGGTCTTGCGACTAGATAGCGGCGAAAATACTAGATTTCTATTTTATCTTTTGATGTTTTTCATCTGTATATATATATATATATATATATATATATATATATATATATATATAATAATAATATATATATATATATATATATTATATAATAAAGAAAGTTTAAAGGTGTATGGAAGCCCAAAAAGAACAAAAAACCAGGCGTGCAGGGCAGGGGAATAGGGGGGGTTTGGGCCCCCCCCAATGAATAGTAGGTCAGGGCCGTTTCCCTAATTTTTGTTACTATTTATAAAATTGACATTCCCTCAAATGTCAAATTCCAACATTCACTTTTTTTTCATTTTTGCACAAAAAAATTTATAACATAATTAAGAAACCAAAAAACTAATTTATTTTTAAACAAATGGTATTGTCTCGAAAGTTGCCTCCTCTCCGATTTTGATCAAATTTGGTATCAGGGTTTTTGGGGCGCTGATTACAAATTTGAAAAAATATCTTTTCGGCAACGTTTCGTTTCCGAGATCTTCATCATCAAAAGTTGAAAATTAAACTAACTTCATTTTCACTATATTCTCCTTTTTTTATCAAATTCTTGATTTTTACACTAAAGTGGCACACGATATTTTATAAACACCTTTTAAAACCTTGTATTTTTATTTATTTTACATCTTTTTTCCATTAAATTGCGAACTTTTAAGTTCAAAGGCAGCACCATATTTGCTTAAAAAATAAAAGTGTAAAAAGGTGTAAAATAAACATAAAAAGTTTTTAAAAGGTGTTTGTGAAATATTGTGTACCAATTTAGTGTAAAAATCAAGAATTTTGTGCAAAAGAAGGAGAATAGTGTAAATAAGGTTAGTTTGATTTTCAATTTTGATGATGAATATCTCGAAAACGAAACATTGCCGTTTTTTTTAGATTTGTAATCAGCGCCCCAAAAAACCGTACCAAAATTGTACTTCCTTTCATTTAATTAGAGGGACCTGTATATATTAAAATTTGCCTGGTCTGCCCAGTAATCAATAATTTTGATCCTTTAAAAGAGTGTTCTAAATTATTAAATAAAATAAAAGTACCTAAATGTAAACCTTATTTCTTTGTAATAATCCACAGAAATACACAAACATTGTGGAAATCATCTAAAAGATAGTTAAGATTGCCTTACTTTTCTCACTAATATTTCCTATGAAATTTTCATTTTCTATTATTCATAATTGATATATTATTATTTATTCGGTTACCTAACGTTACGTCTTATAAGAAGCACCTAATTTAAATATAAAAAAATACTTACCTAAAGTTAAAAAGACGGGTATGTTACCCTTGAATTTGCAAGACAAAACCATACAACCTCTAGTCATTTTGTTACAATAGTATAAGCAACAAACAATAAACACAAAATTATAGTCACAATTTAATAAACACTAATCACTAAAATAAGAAGGTTTTGATCAATCCAAAAAACGGTACTCCGGCTCTCATAAAATTATAATGTGTTCGCTAACTTCACACTGATTTATCAGTGTGTAAGTAGGCAACACATTAAATTATTTCGTGGAATTTTGTTATTGCGCAGAATCGGCGGGGCCAACTCTGACAGTTATTTTCATACTGGGCTGGACATTTTTTGATCGAATGGGCCATAGCATTGGGCTTCCATACACCTTTAAACTTCCTTGGGGTAATCCAATCCCTTTATAGGTCACTAAGATAAAAATACCATTATGTATACATAACCGCTACAGCCGCTTTCTGGTAGTGGACTTCCTAACCCTTCTGGTTCTAAAAATAGAAAATGAGTAAACCCGGTAAACCTCTATAGTCGAGTTTCCTGTGTTAAAAAAAGTCAACCAAAAAAAATTCCTGCAATGAAAACGGGCTAAAAACACCCCCAATTTCTCCCCCCATTAACCCAAAAAGTTTAATATAACCTAGGGATCTAGTAGGTATTTTGGGCCGCTAAATCCGATTTTAACGTCAAAAATTAAGTTAGAGAGGTGTAACACCCTTATTTTTACCCTTTCAATCCTTAAAATTTAATTTTTTCTAAGAACCGATTTTTTTCTTTTTTATGGGATCTAGTAGGTATTTTGGTTCGCTAAATCCGAATTTAGCGTCAGAAACTAAGTTAGAGGGTTGTAACACCCTTATTATTACTCTTTCAACCCTTAAAATTTAATTTTCCTTAAAAACTGCTTTTTTATGGGATCTAGGAGGTATTTTTAAAATTAAAAAAAAATGTTTTAAAGAAAAATTAAATAGGGTAAAAATAAGGGTGTCACACCCCCTAACTTAAGTTTTGACGTTAAAATCGGATTCAGCGGCCCAAAATGCCTACTAGATCCCTTAAAAATTACAAAAAAGGTTATTTTAAACTTTTTGGGTTAATAGAAGGGGGAAATTGGGTGTTTTTCACCCCGTTTTCATTGCGGGATTTTTTTTTTGGTTTACTTACTTTTTTTCTTAGGTCTTCCTGAACAGATTCCACTAGGTTTTAGTTAAAAAAATCTCTTTCGTAGAATCGCTGGGTGGGGTAACAAGGGGAACTCGACTACTAGAAACGTCCACTGCTTGGACCATTTATTCCGAACTACTGTCATAAGTCATAATCAAAACTCTTAATGTTATATTTTTTAAAAACACTACAAAAAGACAGCATTCTACTCCACATAAATTAAGTCTGATGACTTTTCTAAGATGCTTGAAACAAAAGATAATCTATAAAAACATGGCATATTTTTTTAGTCAATTATCTAAAACTTCCCCTGCTGAGGGTTACACCTCTTTAGGTCTCTACGATGTAGACAGGGGTGGATTTACGCAAAGGCTGAATAGCCTGAAGCCTAGGGCGGCGAATATTATGGGCGGCAAATTTACGATTTATATTAAAAAAAATGTTATCGTAAATTAATCTTTTTTTATATTTAACGAATAGATAAAAAATTCCGGCTAAATATACTCGGCCTAGGCTTCTATTGACATACAACACTTAACGAATCCGGCCTAACCTACGCAGAGTTATTGTTGTTAATTAAATTTTTATAAGAATTACAAGTGTAGTTTACATTCTTTTAAGGCTATATTTTTCGTTCTAATATCCAAAAATATATTAGCCTATGGGCGGCAAAAAGTTAAATCCGGCCCTGTATGTGGACCTCCAGTATACCCACCAACTGCTGTAATACAAATCTAACTAATTATTATTCATAGCAAAATAATTTATTATCGTTGTCGCACTACAGTTAAAGATTTATTTTTATATTATTTCATTTAATCAAATTAATAACCTATTTTCTTTTTGCGACGAAAATTAGGTCAGTTTAGGTGCTATTATCAAACATCATTAAGTTTGTTATTTTTAGTATTTTAATTAACAGGAAATGAATTCACATAACAGCGTTTAAATTATTTAATATCTTATTAAAAAGCAGTGGGTGCTTATAAATTAACACTACACAGGTTCATAAAAAAATAAAAAATAAATTTAATATGTTTAAAACCACAGTTTTAATCAAAAAACGCTCGTCACTTGCGTATATTCAAAAATATATTTAATCATATAAGCTGTCGCAAAAAAGCCATCTTTGTTTTTTTTATTGGAACATTTCAGTTTTTCATTAATTTATTTATATTTTTACATAAATTTTAGTTTTAATTTTTTAAAAACTTTTTCGGTTAACTGAACAGACAAAAAGTTTAACTACCAGTCAAAATGAAACTTATCTTTCCTAAGTAATCAAATAACAATCTAAATATCTGTTGCATTTTGAGTACGAGGTCTGTATTAAACCAACTAGATTTGACTTACTCTATATTAGGTTTAATCATAATTATGGTATAAACAAAGGGAGTTTTTTGGATTCGTTTTTCTGCTCTGCAAATTAAATTAAAAATGATTTTTAAATTAATTTTAAACAACTACAACAAATTTTGATACATTAACAAAACCATTAAATTTTGTAAACACCTTTCTAGGACTAATTGTATAGAACCCACTAGATCACTTAATGGTCTTTTAATTTTTTTAAACACTAAAGTATGGTGCCTTAGTAGAGCAATCTCCCTAAAATAGTAGCCAGGCAGTCAAGCTCAAAATAGTGTCATATCTCCGAATTTTTTATATATGCACCGATTTTCTTAAAAATTTGGAATTAAGCTTATCTTACCCTTCATATCAAAATCTATATGATCGCAAGGTATGCAAATTGTTTTTAAGGGGTAAAAACCACCCCTTATCGAAAAAATAGATTTTTATAGGTTTTTCGGCTTTTTTTCGATTCAAATATCTCTTATTTATGTAGAATAAATATCCTAACGTATTGTACAATATAAAATTGGTGTATTTTGAAATTTAGCGACCCTTAAGAATCTTTAAAATAATATAAAAAAAATCTTTTAATGATTTGTAACATTACAATTGCAGTTTTACTGGAAAAAATTCATAGCATTTTAATAAAATTATTAGTTACCACTTTTTAACCCCTAAAAACTACCCCTTTGCAGAAAATGAATTAAAAAAATATCTAATGACTGCCAATTTTTAGATTTTGCGTAATTTTAGTATTACAGTTTATTATCTCTACTTGAAATAATTTTAAATTGTCTACACCCTAGCAACCCTTAAGAACCACCCCTTTGACAAAAATAAAATAAAAAAAATATTTTTTAAAGACTACTGATGTTTTGATTTTAAATTTTGTTGATTCTAATGTTTATTCTCTGAACACAAAGTAAAAAGAAGCTATCACATCCTACAAAAAATCATTTTAAAGGTAATTTTTAGGGCTACAAGCCTATGTATGTTAGAAGGGCTTGAGACCCTTTATATTTGATAGGTAAAGGGTTAAAGGGCTGCGGAAAAGCAGTCCTTGCACTATAGTGAAAGTTTAAATCGGTTTTAACTCCGTCAATTTTTATGCCACAAAAAAAAAAAAAAGAAAATAATCGTCATAAAAAATTCTACATTTTTCTACTCCTTAGTTTTTTTGTATCTCTTATGGTTTTGGAGTTAAAATGGGAAAAAGAAAATTTTTTAAAAAATCACAAAAAAAAACATATAATTTAAGGTCATTTCTTTCAAAACTGTGCATCTCTTACCAGTGGAACTTTCAGATATCATAAATAACATACAAATAAAGTAATTGGTGCAAGGATTAAGTTTAATTTTGATTTTGAATGAATGAAAAAAAAAATCGCAATAAAACTAATTTATTGCGATTTTTTTTTACTTTTAACTATTTTACAGATATCTCACTAAAATTTCAGTCAAAAAGACTTTGATCGGCGCTCATTTTAAAGGTCTTTTTATGCTTTTTAAAAAATATTTCATGACGTTTTGTTGAAAAATTTACCCTTTTCCCGTTATTTCAGGTTAAGTACTTAATCACGTAAAATGAAAGATCTTTAAGCACCTATAACTTGCCTTAGGTAGAACTTTAAGATCTTCATAAATAGCTTAATTTCTTTGTTTTTTTATAAGCTTTATTTTTGTTCATTACACTTTTTTCGATGAAACGCATAATGGCAGAGTTATACGTAAAAAACAATTGAAAAATGAGTTTTTTTAACAAAAAATCGCACTTTTCAATTGCGAATAATTCAAACACTATTGATCTGGCGAAAAAACTTGACATGACATTTTTTAATAATAATAAAAATCTAATCAGTATAAGCCCCTTAAGCTATTGTTTATTATTGAGTCAAATGATACAAAAAAGAGTCAAGGTTTTCTTAAAAGATTATACCGAGTGTTGCTCCGTCGAGCGGGACATAGGGAATCCCATGTAAATTTTGAAGTGGTCCAATATTGGCTCCCACAATTATTTTAGAAGAAAATATTATTAGGATTTTTTAAAGAGCACGAAAAGTTGTACCCAGTGTACAAATTTCAGCTCTTCTCAGTCCGCCAGCTAAGAGATAAATGCTAAAATAAGTTACGAATCTCCTATCTTCTTACGCGCCCTGTATTATTAGAAGTTTATAATAAAATACCAGAAAAAATATTTAACCTCTTACTCTCAAGTTGTCAGATCAATGTAACATCATTTTTAAATAATGAACTACTTAAATCAAGAAAAAATCACTATTATAAAATTGTTTTATCAGGGAAATAGTTATCGAAGAGTAGCGGACATGTTTGCGCCTATTTTCCCAATAGGCCAATACCAAGTAAATCGACAATAGAACGGTCGAAAAAAAAATTTGAAACTATAGGCACAGTAATCAATAATTGCAAATGTGAAGAAAATCGACGTGAAAATCAGAGTACAATTGTACAGACGGAGACGAAATACGACGACAGGAATTTTGCTTTGAGATGATGGAGAGGACAAACACTGACAGAGGTTTTTTACAAAATATTTGCTTTACTGACGAATGCACTTTTACATTGAACAACGAACCCAACATTCAAAATTGCCGGTACTGGAGTAACGAAAACCAAAATCGATTTGTTGAGACAAGGACTAATATCCACAAAAAATTATGTTTGGGGGAATTTTCGGCCACCATATCCTTGGACCATTTTCCTTGACCGAAATTTGAATGCGGAGTACTTTCTGGAACTTTTAAGGAACAAATTTTGCCTGCTTTAAACAACCTTGCTCGTGAAAATCAAGAGATTTGGTATCAAATGGATGGCTGCCCAGCACACAGTACCAGAGCTGTGGCGAATACTGAACAACGCATTTAATAACGACATCATAGGCCCGAGGGGACCAAGCTAAAAAAAATATTTGCCAGCAAGGATCTTTTCCGGAATTCCTTTATGACCAACGCCAATAGAATAATTTTATAACTTAGTTTATTTCCATTAAAAATAGAGCATTTGATTAAATCCTTAATTGAAAATGACAAGTAGAAAATTTGTTTTATTGTCGCTGAAGTGTGCATTGTTGGAATTGTGTAAAAAATAAAAGCGAGGTTCAAATTCCGTATAAAATTGTTCAGTTTTGGCAATGACATTATAAATTAATGATTCTAAATTGTCACTGATAAATCGATATGGTGTTTTTATTATTGATTTCTAGAGTACAGGGTGCATAATGAGATACTACGTTGCAGAAGTATTTAAGCAGTTTACTCTTTACTGGTTGGTTGAAAAATGCTCAAATTTTTATTTTGGGTGGAACTTATTGTGCTCTTTAATAAATCCTAATAGCATTTTTTTCTAAAATAATTAGGGGAGTTAATATTTGACTACTTCAAATTTACATGGGATTCCCTATTTCCCGCTCGGCGGAGCAACACCCGGTATATCAAGAAAATTAAATATAAAAAAAGCGTTACCAGGTAACTTTTGATCGTACCACATGGTTTAAGAAAATGTACCAAATATTACACATTTGTACAACATTTTACTGTAGCCGTTTTTTCACTTTCCTGTTGTTGGCCATCGTACAGTTTTAGACAAAAAATTATAAATAATAGCCACAATATCTCAGTCGTAGATTACAATCCCAGTCAATAAGAGTATTATTAATATGGTCCATTAGTGAAAATGTGTGTTTCAAAACCAAAACGTGAAACCAGGAATGGCTGCTTGATGAAGTTTTTAATGAAAAAGAAAAGTTTTGTTCCTTGTTTTTGCATAGGTGTAGAAAGAGACATAAGTACACGCCGTGCGGTATTAAATCGGCACAAGTGATTGCTGTTGCTGCATAATAGATATAAAACAGTGGTGTCACAATGTCATTTAGTGATATAAATAATATATAGCTAATACCCCGGACTAATAACAACTGATGATTATTTAAAAATCTAGTACTACTGTACTTTGAAGATATAAAATGTATCATATGTGGTACAATTGTACCACTCCAGCAACACTATATCTACCTGACTTTTTTAACACAATTTGAGCAGTTTCCAAAACTTTACACAACGATTCCAGCGATTCCTTGGTAGTCCCTCCAAGTTAAAACTTTTAGGATCACGCTCACAGCTTCATTGACCTTCTGTGTGCCGCCACGATGAGTTCTCTCGAGGTGCGACTTTATCTTGGGAAATACAAAAAGTCGCAGGGAGCAATATCGGGGCTATAGGGTGGGTGCGGCAACGGCGGAATACCTTTTTTGGCTAAAAACTGTTGTAGTGTGATCGAGGAAATGGAGGAGTTTCCGTGATGCAAGGTCCAACTGTTCTCGATGAGTTTAGGTCGCACACGGAAACCGCGTGTTCGCAGTCGCTCCAGAATACCCACATAAAACTGTCCAGTCGCTATCTGGTCGGCGGGAACATATTCAGGATAAACAATGCCGTGCATGGCACTTGAACACAATTGGTTCGGTTTGCGCATGACGTCATCGAGAGAATTGTCTATAATAAGTTTAAATGTAATTTGTTAGAAAAAATGCTTGTTAGCAAGAAAACGTATTTCAACCTAAAAGAGATATTATTAAATCATATAAAATACCATTAATTTAAAATATATACTCTCACACAAAGTTAAGGCATAAATTCAAACTTGCCATTTACCGCAATGATTAAGAGTGCATTTACGCTACATCTTAGGGGTCGGGCGAAAGGACGCGGAGACGGTGGGCGGAGACTAACAAACTCCCACTACCACAATTTTTGTATAGCCGCATTAAAAATATTATATTTTATTTGGTCCTTCCTTGGGTTATCGATGCGATGTTTTTCCGATTGCAAGCCTAGGGGAGATAACGTTTTCGGTAACTTTTTTTCCCTTAAATGACAAAATTATACACTTTTTAAAAGGGAAGGAAATAATCTATGCTCTGCTGTAAGGTTT
The DNA here is from genome assembly GCA_019359885.1 of Listronotus oregonensis. Lineage (NCBI taxonomy): Eukaryota > Metazoa > Arthropoda > Insecta > Coleoptera > Curculionidae > Listronotus > Listronotus oregonensis. Next base: position 16,855 of record JAHBCN010005215.1, read on the forward strand.
TTAAAATATAAGTCGGTTAAGAAAATAGTATCTAAAATAACCGATTTTAGGGTGACTTTCACTCGGAAATATTAAAAACTAAATCCAAATTTAATAAACTATTACACAGAAAACTAGATTTAAGTGTTGTGGAACCCCAAATTGGATTAATTTTCAGGGCGAATGGTTTTAAAGATATGTATTCAAAAAAGAAAATTCTATAATAATAACACGGCTCTGTGAAATATTTTTTTTTTTTTTCCTTTAAATAAATAGGTTTTATTTTAGTTCTTTGGGTATGTTGAAATAAAATACAGTGTTTTTTTTTATAGCACACCGCAATTTATTTTTTTTTAAGATATGCATATTTACAGATTTTTAAACAATTTTATTAAAAAAATAAAATATGTATACTTAATGAATGTAAAATCAAACGTTTAGTGACAAAACTAGTAATATAAGTTTTAAACAAGACCTAAGATTTTAGGTATATCCATGTGATTTTTGAGTATATAAGGTGGGGCAGAAAGAAGTTGTCAATTTTTTTTCGGAATTCCCCAATTTGCATAGGCGGGATCAAATCGGGGGGCTCGAAAATCCCCTACCTCAAATTTTCAGAAACATCGGAAAAAAATGTTTTTACTCTTCAGCTGTCATAAACTAAGCCAGCGAGTATTTTTTTCGATTTTCGAAAAACCAGGTATGCAGTTAGAGTCAGAAGATTAAAAAATAAACAGATTTTTGCTTTTAAAAAAAAAATCGAATGCTCGCTTCCGAGATGCGTAGTTCTGCGAAATCGATGGTCGAGAAAACACCAGAAGGTAAAATACACTCTGAAATTTTTTTGACATTTGTCAAAACTGTGACCTGTGTGTTTTACAATGCAATTCAAAAATTCCTGCAAAATTCTGTTTTTCAAGATGGAAAAACTTTATTTTGCATAGCCCACTTACTTTTGGAGGAGAATTCGAAAATGAAAAATTTAGATATACAGGGTGGCTCAATAAAAAGTTAACTCTTGCAATACTAAGAAAGTTAAAATATGTTTTTTTCTTAGAAACCTTACGTTAATAGACTATTTTAAATATATTTGTTTAAGCTAGGTACTTAAGATCTACCCAAATTTTTTTAAATTAAAAATAATAATAATAATAATAATAATAATAATAATAATAATAATAATAATAATAATAATAATAATAATAATAATAATAATAATAATAATAATAATAAGGCTAGAGGGATAAGAGACACAAATAAATTCGTAACTAGGCCTTCTAGCTTTCTCGCAGACTCAACACCAACAATTGAAAATCCGCCATCAGCAAATGTCGTGGAACAGTTCTGGAAGGATGTTTACGAAGTCTCAAAGCCTTTTACAACGAGACACTCCAGCATTGACTAACTTTAGAACCTATTGTGTGGACAAGCAGCTTGACCAGCATGAGAGTGCGCCAATCACGCCGGAGGAGGTGAAAAGTGCCCTAGATTTTTTTTTTTTTTTTATCTTGGGACAGTCCACGAAGGCTGATGCCTAAGTACTAACGTACCGTGGGTGTCTTCAGTGTGGTGAGAGGGGGTTTGTTCACACGGGACTTAAATTTTGGAGATTGGGAGGAGAAGGAAAAACTTCTGCGGGCAGCTGGTTCCATAGTCTTGACACTCTAGGGATGAAGGAACGAAGAAAGCGGGAAGTTCGGGGGGCCTCTCTAACTGAACTGTAAAAGGATGCATACAAGTTGCACTACGTGTTGCTCTGTTGGGAGCTGCCAGAGAAGGAATTATACTGGATAACTCCTCTGAGCAGAAGCCGTGAAAATACCTATAGAAGAGCGACAGATCCCCACAGCTCGACGGTGGGCAAGAAGAGGAAGCCTTGCTGTGAGCGTTGGATCATTAATAAGACGAACAGCTCTTCTTTCAATGGAGTCCAGTATGCTAAGTGTTTAGGGGACGCCATTCCCCAGACATGAGAACAATATTCTAAAAAGGGGCTGATTTGGGATACATAGAGAGTGTACAGATTGGAAGAAGAGAAATATTTTCTGGCTCGGAAGAGAAATCCAACCTTTTTTGAAGCTGCCGAAGCTATGGATAATATGTGTTTGTGCCAGTTGAGGTTATTCTCAAAAGTAACGCCGACAAGATTAAACGACTCCTTGTTCTGCAGAACTTGGCCGCTCATATGTAAGGAATGAGCATTTGCAGACTTTCCCCGATAGCGAAAGCATGACTGTGTTTTCGAGGCATTAAACTGAACAAGATTCCCGGCGCCCCAATCCCAAAATAAGTTTGAGGTCTTGGGAAAGAGATATCTGCATTGACCTGCGCTTGTTTTCGAAAACAGGATTACACGGTGGCTTAAGAAATTGAATACTGGAGTGGAGGGTACTATCGTCAGCAAAACTATGAATGGGATTGATTGTGGAAGAGAGAAGATCGTTAATGTGTAGAAGAAACAGCGTGGGTGCCAGCACTGAGCCCTGGGGTACCCCCCATTAATTTGGTAGAAGCTGGAGGAATGACCATCTACACTAACTGATATACGTCGATTAGAAAGGAAACTGGAAAGCCAAGAGCAAAGCTTAGGTGAAAGACCGTAAGAAGGAAGTTTTTTTAAAAAGCCCATCATGCCAGACCTGATCGAAAGCTTTGGATATGTCAAGAGCAACGATTTGGGATTCACCAAGGAACTCAAGGGACTTGTTCCAGTTGTGTGAGACAAAGGAAAGAAGATCAGCTGTGGATCTACTGTGACGGAATCCATATTGTCTATCATGTAAGATCTTGTGTTTTTCCAGATACTTTAAGATTTGGGAATTAATGAATTTTCCATTACTTTGCAAACAACTGAAAGAAGAGATATAGGTCTATAGTTGGGGGGGGAGACTTTTGGATCCTTTTGGGGACGGGGTTGCACACGTGCAGCTTTCCAACTCTCCGGGAAAATGCCTGTGTCGTAAGAGATTCGAAAGAGGCGAGTTAAGATGGGTGCAAGCTCGGGAGCACATTTTTTAAGACGATTGCTGGTATGCCACCCAGCCCAGACGTTTTTTTAGTATTAAGAGAAGAAAGAATACGCTTGATCTGTTTGACTTTAAAAATTATATCGGACATTTTATGGGAAACAGGAACAACTTTTGGGAAAGGGGGAAGATTAATAGGAGGATCAAGCGTAGAATTGGCAGCAAATTGTTTGGCAAATAGTTCGGCTTTTCCTTTGGGGGGTAGAGAAAATTTTCCATCTTCAGAGATTAGGGGTGGAAAAGAATTTGTGCAGAAGTTCTGACTAATATTTTTGGCAAAGGACCAGAAAGCTTTACTGCCATTTGAGCAAGAGAACTTTATCTTTTATTCGATTGTTAAAACGGTCTTTTGCTTCTGATATAGTCTGATTATACTGATTTCTCGCTTCGATGCTAGCCTGTCGATTTTCGGGACGGGGGTTTTTGAAGAAACCTTTTGTGGGCTTGAATTTTTAAAAGTCTTGCTTTGTCACAGGATTTAGAAAACCACGGTTTGTGATTTGAAGTTATGGGGTTCTTTTTAGTGTGGGGAATATAGGTCTCAATGCCTGGTTAAAATGGTTTCGGTAATTTGTTTACATATTTCGGAAGGACCCGAAAGTAGAAAAGCAGGTAGGATCCCAAGGGTAGCTGGCAAAGAAATCTCTCAGACCATCCCAGTCGGCCGAATTGTAGTGCCAGACGGTTCGTGGCGGCGTGCTTTCAGTTGCCTCAAAATGAGTGGAATAAGATACGGTGACCAAACCATGGTCAGAGCGACCAAGGGGAGCAGTTACTGATGCTTGATAGAGATGGTGTAAGAAACTATTCTGCACCTGGTCCGGATGGTATCAACAACTACTGGTGGAAGAAATTTCCCAGTACACATCCACATTTAGCCAGAATCTTTGATTCTTGGCTCAACGAGGACACGCCAATTCCTGATTGGTTTGTTGAAGGCCGAACCATATTGATACCAAAAAAGGGGGATTTAAAACTACCCAAAAATTATAGACCGATCACTTGCCTCAATACTTGCTACAAGGCTTTCACCAGAATTTTATATTCTAGAACATTGAGTGCGGTTGATCCCATACTCTCTGATGTCGGGGAGCAGCGAGGAGGGAAAAGAGGAATCAATGGTTGCAAAGAAAATCTCCTAATCGATAGATGCATTACACAAGACTCAATCCAATACAAACGCAACCTGAATATGGCATGGATTGACTACAAAAAAGCGTTTGACACAACATCTCACGAATTACTGTTGCATTTGCTTAAAGATCTTAAGGTTCCTCTTAACCTAATTCGATGCATTGAGCGACTGATGTCACTTTGGAAATCAAAGTTCTCTATAACATCTGGAGCACAAAAAATTATTACCGAACCCATAACGTTTAAAAGGGGCGTGTTTCAGGGTGACTCACTCAGTCCTTTGCTATTCTGTATTTCGCTGCTTCCCGTATCCGTGTCTCTTCGAAAGACACGCGGATATTGCTGTGGACCACCTGGAAGACGTGAGCATAAGGTAACCCATTTGTTTTATATGGATGACCTAAAACTGTACGCAACTAGCGAGCGAGACCTACAACAGTCTCTTAAAGTGGTTCACGAATACCAGAGATGTTGGAATGGAGTTCGGCCTCGACAAGTGTGCAAAACTTAAGCTAAATAAGGGCCGGTTCGGAAACGATTTAGAAGCTGACCAGCTCGCCGATAGCGCGCTACTTCGCCCTCTACAAAACAACCAGAATTATCGATATTTAGGAATCGACCAAAACCGGACTCAAGATGTTAGAGCTGTGAAGACCGGCTTAGAAGCAATTACAGGCGACGTTTACGGAGAATTTGGGAATCGAATTATCTGGAATAAATAAGGTCCTTGCTACCAACATGCTAGCAGTGCCTGTATTGCTTTACTCTTTTGGAGTGGTTAAGTGGACGCGAGAGGAGCTGCGCGAGCTGGACATCAGCACACGAAAAATGATGCATCTTCACCGTAGCATCCACCCCGCGCTCATCAACATCCCGTATTTACCTCCCTCGCCACCAGGGAGGTCGTGGCTAAGCTTGGAGTGTATGCACGATCGGCTGGTTTTGAGTCTTGCTTGTCAAGTTGCCAATAGTATTTTGATCCACTGATGCAACTAGTAAGAGCACACGAAATGGCTAATGTTGGAGCGTTTCTATTTAAGGCAGCGGAGCGAAGCAGGATAAATTCGGTCTCAGATTTGCATTAGATCCAAACGACGACCAGTCACTTGTAAGACTTGAGTCTAAAGCCGTAAAAACTGCAGTTAAAAGAGCAGAACAGCAGATGCTCTTAGAAGATCACATTAATAAGCCGCAACACGGATATTTTACCGAAACATGGAAAAGACTCAATCTATCTCGAAACCTCACGTTTGGGTTTTAAAATCTGCTGAGCTCAAGTCTGAGACCGAGGGTTTCCTACTAGCATGCCAGGATGGGTGATAAACACATTGGTATATCGAAGCCAGTTTTCTAACATTCCTGATACTGCTTGTCGAGCTTGTCGACAGCACCCCAAACTAATGCACCTATTGTCAGCTTGTCCAGTGCATGCTGTAAGTGGTTACATCCACCGACATAACGATGCGCTTCGGACTTTTTATCACCTCAGACATTACTACGGCATCGACGAAATGGCAATTTGCCTTGCTCCCGGCGTATCGAGGCAGTAGTGGAAAATGACAACTGTCGCATATATTGGAATTATGCATTCCCAACTACGCATCAAATTCGCGCCAATAAACCTGATATCGTTCTCCTTGATAAAAGAAATAACTCTATGTACGTAATTGAGTTCTCCGCCCCAGCGGAAACTAACATCGATATAAAGGAACGGGAGAAGCGAGCCAAATATCAGGATCTACTTGGCGAACTTCGGAGGCTCTATCCGGAGTATAACGTGCGATTGGTTGTCCTGATTGTCGGCGTTTTGGGGGGCATAAAGGAAAATGTTTTGGGGGAGCTGAAGTGTATTCCCGCATGTCAACATTCACCCGAACAACTGGTGATGAAAATGCAGAAATCTGTTGTCCTTGGGCCCCTTCTTTTGCTGAGGCAAATAAATTTTGGGCCAAAATCACTGACCGAGCGGACGCGAGGAGTGGTCTTCGATACGGATGGCCTTCCGCATGACGCCCTATGGGGTCGGAGCCATGGGAAAAGGTCATGTCGGATCTTTTCTAAATAATAATAATAATAATAATAAACTGACTTTATTGCAAATAAAGAAAATATTTACAAAAGGCGAAGTTGAAGCGAATTTCCCTCACTTAACCAAAAAAATATAAGTTAATTTCCCTACAAATTAAATATAAAAAGAACTAACGTAATAATTAAAAAAACGGCCAATACCTTAATAAACATTATTAAAAACCCAAAAGTTACTTTAAAAGATTTTAAGTTTAGGCTATATTTTACAAAATAAACAGATTTTGAACAAAACATAATTCTGTGTTGATAAATTAAAAAAAAAAAAATAATTTAAAGTTAATGTAAATATCCTTATTACTTTAAAGTGGAAAACGAAAATAAGCATACTTTCATGAATCTTGTGGGGTGCCTGAGATGGTACAAATTATAAAAAGTGCTAAATAGTCCTCCTAATAGCCGTTCTAAATTTTACACCAGTGCAAAACTTAAGGTTTACAGGGACTTTATTATAATATTTGGCTATATTGAAGCTAAATGACCTTTCAAAATTGGTAGTAAAGTGTGCAGGTGTACTAATGGTAAATTTATGTCGAACATCCAAATTGTGAGCATCAGTGCAAAACTTTATTTTTTTATACAAGTATTTGGGACATTTGTTGTTAATAATTTTATTAAAAAGAACGAGTGAATGTAGCATTATACTTAACTTCTTTGGGGGAAAGCCATCGCAGTTGGTTAGTTTTGGTTAAAATAAAATTTAAACATTAAGCAATCACTACACTGGATTTAGAAATACAATACAATCAAAAAAACTTTGTTTGTCCAGTCGTTACGTCAGCAATTATGCGCAATATCATACCTTGTACTCGTAGTGCCATTTACCCGACTGTCTTTATCCTCTAGTCCATTCAAAACGCAGGTTCTGGGTGCCCAATTTTGCTGCAAGTGGAGATTACCTTCGGGGTACGTTTTTTGAATCGCTTATTCCGAATTTCGGGGTCCCGCAGCTCGGAAATTCCGGCATCACCCCTAAAAATGCAACAAACACCTTTTTTTTTAACGTATATCTTATAAAAAAAACTTATGAAAACACCTAAGGTACCTAGAAAATACTCCCAGAGTACGTTTTTGGGTCGCTGATTTCGAATTTTAGGGTTTTTAAGAATAATCTTATAAAAAATTTATAGAAATTATTTAATATTGATAAAAATTTGTATTTTTCATGACATTATATTAATTTAAGCCTAAATTAAATTTTCAGGTAATTCATTGGGGGTGAAATAACCCCAAATCATCCCTTAAATATCGTACAATTAAAGAAAAAGGCAAACAAAAAAATACTTTACTTTTTGCCTTAAATTGAATAAATAGTCATTTTACCCCAAAAAAAATGTTTCTTCCCTATGGGATTATAAGTATTCCTCGCACCCCTTTTTTAATTTTAAATGGCTTTTTATTCGAAAACTAAAGTAAAAAGTAAAAACATATAAAAGTAATTATTGTAAACTAATTGTTTCTATGTTACATTAAGGCCGGGTACTTTTATTAACGAATAAAATTATTTTCCGGATAATTTCCATAATAACAATTGTTGTGACAATTGTAACCATGGAAATTATTCGGACAATAAAGTTATCCGTTAATGAAAGTACCAGGCCTTAATTAGATATTTTTTAACCCTTAAGAAAGATTTACAAAATCATTTTATCTGTTAATGGAATATCTTTTTTTAAATCGAAAAATGAATTTTTATTTAAAATCTAAGGCAAAATGTAAGAAATAAAAATTTTTTGCGCACTTTTTATTTGATTATGTTTTAGAGGTAGTTTTTCTCGTCAAGAGGGTAAAAATATCTGGTGATACTTTTTGTAAGCAAATTTTTTGGGTATAATTAAGAAAAATACAAAAAAAATGCTTTACCTTGTTTTACTTTTAATTCGAATTGGTATTTTATAAGCCCCCAAAAGAGGTGCGAGGGGAACTTACAATTCCTTAGGAGTGGCGTGAAGTGGCTATTTATTCAAAATTTTAGGCAAAAAGCACACCATTTTTTTGTTTGCATTTTTTTTAATTGTACGATATTTTAGGAAAGATTGGGGGTCGTTTCACCCCCAATAAATTACCCCAAAATTTAATTTAGACTTAAAGTAATATAATGTCAATATAACATCACAAAAAATACAATTTTTTATTAATGTTAAATAATTTATATAAATTGTTCATATAATTATTCTTAAAAAACCTCTAAAAAGAAACCCTTTTAGGGGTGTTCCCTCATTTAGGATTCAAGTAATTCGGGTCCCCCAAGTTCAGAATCAGTGCCTAAAAAGCATTTTCATTAGTTTTTTTTATAAGATTTTCGTTTTTTGCATTTTTAGGGGTAATGCCAGAATTTCCGAGCTGCGGGACCCCGAAATTCGGAATCAGCGCCCAAAAAAACGGATCCTTAAGGTAGTCTCCACTTGCAGCGAAATTGAGCACCCAGGACCCGCGTTTTGAATGGACTAATCGCTCCGAATACGAAACAACAAATCCTCGCAGGTTGATTGTCACGACGCCATTAAAAAATTTACTTTTAAAAATTACGCATAAGACACAAACTAGATTTGATACTTTAACGTCACTTAAAACAAAAGACAGGTGTCCCTCTCTAGACAGATTTTGATGAACCACACAGTGCTGCCAGCTCCCGAGCTATAACTTAATTCCCGGAACTTAACTGCCAAACCTCGTAAAATTCAAGTAATAAAACGAACATCCAAAGAAACCGTTAAACCGAAATGTATGCGCCCAAAGGTCTAAAAAACAACACTGAGGAAGTGCATATATTTTATTCTAACCTTTAAGGTAAAGAAAACACTTTTTTGCAATACAGGGTGTTTTCAAGTGTTCTAATGAAAAAAAGTGCATATTAACATATGTTGAAGAATGTCTTCTTTTCAAAATACAGGGTAAATAAAATGTCTTTATTTTCTCAATCTCTAAATGTTTATGGAGTTTTTAGAGATAATGTTTTAGTGCAAATAACGTTTAATCGCTTGACCAGTGGCGTGCGTATAGGCGCGAGTCTATTATTAACTTAAAAAAATAGAAGCACCCTACAAATATTTCTAATTTTGTGAATCTCCCCATTCCATACCCGAAATGTGTCTTGTTATTTTCCAGTTGTAGCTTACAGTTTACGTGATAAAAAGGTATTTTAATAATGTATGTATAATAAATTTATTATAGAATATAAGCCTAAGATAATGAAAGAACCCTAATAAGCAATAACAGGGTTTATATTCTTAAATCCCAAAAAAATCCCTGACATTTCCAGGTTTTTCCTGACATTTTCCCATATTTTTCCAGAATGTAAAAAATTAAGAATTATTGGTTAAATGGACCAAAATATACCTACTTGCTATATGGTTTTTATTTTTATTTTCTGAAAAAGAAATTAATATTAACGTACAAAAAAACTTCCCTTAGATTGATATTCAAATGTCTAAACATCACATTTAATTAAATGACTACACCTTCAAATAAGGAATACAAAGAAAAATCAAAGAAAAAACATCAAATGCCGACGCCGCCAAAAGAACATTTTTCGCTTGGAACTAGTGATGGGATAATTTGAATTAAAAATAATTGATAATTCGAATATTATAACAATCGCCATCATTTGATAATTCAGATTTAATTTGAATTACGAAAAATAACCTGATTCCACAGAATCGATGACGCGTCGCGACAATGGCGAGACTTTTCAAAAAGAAAAGATAATAAAATCATTCATGTCACTAAAATCTAAAATAATAAATAATAATAATAATAATAATAATAAACAATCTTTATTTCAGAATTATGTTGTACATAAAATGAAATAGTGTCATTTACATAATGTGACTATATTTTTATTTTATTACCTACCAACACTTCTAAGATATTCAGTTAAATCATATGGCTCTACTTCTACTAATAGCTTAAAGATACATTTCTTAAATCTCCTAATATTATTTATTATTTTTACATAATTTGGCAGAGAGTTGTAGAATCGAATGCAGTTGTAGTATGCCCCTTTTTCGGTACTAGTTAATTCATGATTTGGATACGTATAATTTAAAGATCTTGTTGGATATGCCGTTTTGTGGCTTATTATTTTCAAACAGTGATTTATTCTTATAAAAAAATAGTAGACATTCTTGTATATAAATCGCTGTTGCAGTAAGAAGCCTATTTTCTCTAAATTTTCCTCTGCATGATTCTCCAACCCTCATACCAAGAATTATTCTCAACACTCTTTTCTGGCTAATAAGTATGCTTTCCAAGTTGTTACCGCCTCCATATCCAAGACCATATCTGATATGTGATTCGAAGTTTGCATGATATATCATTATTTTTGTTTTTAAATCCAAATATTTATTTAAAACTCTAAAACTGTATGAAACTTTGTTTAATTTGTTTTTAACAAAGTTTATGTGTTCATCCCAGCAGAGTGTACTATCTAACATTATTCCTAAAAACATTGTACATTTTTGTATGCCATAATCGAAATTATTAATTTTAACTGTTGTTGGTTCATCAACTCTGGATCTATTAGTTTTAAATATTAAGATATTTGTCTTATTTTGATTAAGAATTAGTTTTTTTTTAAACCAGTTGTCTGCCTCCCTCAATAATTTGTCCGTTTTATCAACCACAGTTGTCATTGTTCGCGCCATTACCAAAAAATTGGAATCATCTGCATAATTCGTCATTTTAGTTGAACTGTCTTTCTTATGTATTTCCAGTAAGTCGTTAACATAAATAATAAAGAGCATTGGTCCAATTACACTTCCCTGTGGGATGCCTACTGTTATTTCAGATTTTTTTGATAATGCCCGATTGTTTCCTTTGCCAATGACCACCTTGTTGTTGCATATTTGATAGGTAGGAGATCACCCACTTTAGCGCCACTCCCCGAATACCATATAAATTAAGTTTGTTTGGAAGTATTTCATGATTTAGTGTATTATATGCTTTGGATAAATCGAGGAATAACCCCAAGGGGTATCTCCACACTCCAACGCCTGCATTATTTGGACAATAAACTGAAACATTGCTGTTTGAGTTGATTTACCCTTCACAAACCCATGTTGGCTGTCATTAAGTAGTTCATTAACTTTCATGAATTTCATAATTCTGTTATACATAACGTACTCAAATATTTTAGAAAATGAGGGAAGCAGGCTCACTGGTCGATAATTTTCAATATTTGGGTTATCCCCCTTTTTAAATATTGGTATTACTAAGGCAAGTTTCAGTTGGTCGGAAAAACACCGTATTTAAGGGAATTATTAATTATGTAAACCAGTGGAGCTGCAACAATTTGAATAACATACTTTAATAAGACCGTTGAGATTTCATCGTGGCCGCTACTCAATTTACTTTTAAATTTATTTGTTATATGAATTATCTCAGAACAGTTGTACGGAATTTTACAGCTAAAATCAACATTATTTGCGTTTTTTAACAGTTCAGTTATAGAATTCAACAAGTAATTGTTAAAGCGATTTGCCACTTCTTCCCCACCACCTTCCACATCAATATTATTTTTAATTGGTTTTCTATTAATTTCCCTAACAATGGACCAAGCAGTTTTTGTTTTGTTTTCTGAACGTGTTAAACGATAAGAAAATTCCCTTCTTTTGAACTTCCCAAGTAAGTTGTCATATTCCTTCTTTTTATTTACGTAGATTTCTTTAAACTGGTTATCTACATTTTTTAGTGTATAAAGAATATCAAGTTGGCTTTTGCACTCTCTGATCTCCGGATGTGCCTGGGAGTATTTTTTCTTTTTTGCAGTGTATAGAGGTCTTTTTTTGATAAGAAAACAGGTATTAAAATGTAGTTAAAAGATTCTCATAAATTCATTCCATTGTTGATTAACTAGACCTTTTTCTAAAGAATATAATATTTGATCCCAGCAACATTGAGTTAGTTGAGTTTTAAATGTTTTCATGTTTTTCTCGCAAAAATCTCTTTTTTCTATGAATTCTATAACTGGTTTTTCTACATTTATTGTTAATTTTTGTGCTGTATGATCAGAGATCTGAGAGTGCAGGACCATAGAACTAAAACTACCTTTAAAATTAGTTAAAATATTATCAATGCAAGTTTGAGTACATTGTGTAATCCGCGTTGGTTCTTTAATAGTCCGCACAACATCAAATGATCATGTTAATCTGAATGCCCGCTGTGTGAACTGTGGACTCAGCATCAGCATTATCTTATCACTATGTTTTTTAAGTTTTCGTCGTTTTTCGTTTTACGACAACGAATAAAAGACTATTCAAATTATAATAATTGAAGCAAGCCGCGAAAATTTATTAAATTATAATCGGAATGGGAATTCATGTCGCACGACGCATATCCAATTATATCAATTATCCACATCAACCGATAGTATAAAGTGTTTAGTTACATCGGAATCGAGTTACATATTCATTTAGGAATCAGAAATTTAAAATTATTTAAAAAATTAAATTATAATTTAATTCGAATTATGATAATCCGATTATTGAAATAATTCATAATGCAATAATTCGATTCTTAAAATAATGCGATTATGCCCATCACTAGTTGGAACATTCGCAATGCACCCAGAAAATTAATATATTAGAGTTAAGATCAAAGACACTTCTATACAACGACTATATACCAAAGGACTGCTTAGTTTGCCGAATTTGTCTGCCAAGGTCAAACTCCTCTGACGTCACCACCTGTGCTGGCTAGTGCTGGGATATCGACACAAAACATCGATGTTGATCTCTCATCACTCAAAAAATAATTATTTTATTTTTGAAGCTAGAAAAATTAGGTTTAAAACTTTTTTTTTATAATATTAAACATTAAAAGGTTAACATCGATGTCAGTGTCATCTAACATCGATGTTAAAACCATCGAACATCGGTAACAAAACATCGATAAACGTCGCTCAGCATTTATTAGCACCGGTGGTGACGTCACAGCCACTGAGCAGTCCTTTGGTGTATTATAGTCGTTGACTTCTATAGTTTTCATAATGTATAAGAAAGAGAGAAAAACTGCGAGTCATGTCTGATAACAATATTTCCTTGGGGTTTCACAGGTGTCAGTCGATTAGTTCGATTCAATCCGCATCCGCTCGAGTTAGCTCGGGATCCCGATAGGCAGCGGCCGAAACATCCTTACCTACTATGATGTGATTAGGCCGGAGAATTGTTAAGTAATTTTGGTATATTGTTCCAATTATATTATTGTGATTTTTTCCAGAAACCCTTTAGATTTTCCCTGATATTTGAGGCTAAATTTAAATTCCCTGAAATTTCCAGATTTTCCAGGTTTTCCAGTCGAGTATAAACCCTGAATAATAACTTACATTTTGAAAAACTAAATTAGATGCTAAAAATGGCCCAAATTAGCCATGATGTAAGCTTCTGCTTCCCCTCTTTTTTAGTAGTAATAAGCATGCCAAAAAATTACTATATTTTTTGTAATGAGCCTTTCTGAACATTTTGCGTTAAACAAATTACAAACTTCTTCTTGAGTTCTTGTTAGGTCTCTAAATCCAATAAAAATTAAAATTTCAATTTGTTGATTTTCATTTAAATGCGCCATATTTACTTTAATTACTAACACAAGTCATAATGACCAGAAAACAAAGCTGAAAAAATTGCAAAACCTGGCAATTTTTTCAAAATGCATAAAATTAAATGAAAAGTTGGAATTAAGCTTAACTTATTCTCCTCTTCACAATTCATATTATGCTAATGGGCGCTCTTTATTTTTTAGGAGTGAAAACTACCTTTTATTGCTAAAACCTATTAAGCTATACATTAAAGCTTAAATTGAGTAAAATTTAAATCAAATAAGTTAAAAAAGTACTATTTTGTTTCTTTGAAACATTATTTTAAAAAATTCAGCACTTAAAAATCAACCCTTAATATAATAAAAATTATTTACCCTAAAAAATTAATATATTATCACAGTGTTTTGCATGAAAATTTGGGATTAAGCTTAACTTAACCTTCTCTTTAAAATCTCAATTATGCTGCAGGTCGCGTTTTATTTTTTAGGGGTGACAACTACCCCCTATTGCAAAAGCCTTTAAAACTTTCATATTAAAGCTAAAGTCACATTAAATTAGGCTCATATAAATTAAAAAATAATTATTTAATTCCTTGAAACATTATTTAATATGTTTTAACCCTCAAAAACAAACCCTTATTATGATTTAATAAAAAAATTGATTACCCTAGAAAAATTAACATATTGTCACATAGTCTCAAAGGTATTACTAATTTAATTTTGTAATTTTCTAATTTTCAAAAATTCACCTCTCACAATATTACAAAGAAAAAAATAGTACAAAACCGCGGGTCTTTTTTAAAAAATGCATTAAATTGCTTTTAGAATGCTTCACAAATTGTTTTTAAGCATAACTCCTTCAGTTTTTGTGATAAAAAGTTCTTTAAAAAACAATTTTTTTAAAGTGGTAAGTTTAAAGGGCTGTAACAAGGTAGTGCTCGTCTTAAACGTTCATATCTCACTTAATTTTCATCATACAATAATTAAAAAAAGCAAAATATATGTAATTTAACAAGCTACAATTTCATACTTTAGTAATTTTTACGTACGTGTTAAGCAATTTAAATCGGTTAAAATTTTAGAATGTATTTATAGTACATAGGTAAAGAGAATTGAAAAAGGGCTACGACTCATTTTAATTAGGGTGGTAATTAGGGGGTTGTTTTTGAAGATTTTTGCACTCAAAATTTTTGGTCTAACCTTATTTTAGTCATAACTCGCTCAACTTTTATAATACATACCTATTTTTTTTTAAAGGAAGGTATTTGCAAATGCTTCAAAAAGGTTATTAGATTTTGCGTTATTTGCCTTTAAAACTCTGAAATTTTGTGTTTGATGAATAACAGCTAACCTTTAACAAACCAACTTGGTTTGTATTGGTCCCACAGCAATTACAAAAAAATATATTTTATTTGTTTTTTTAAAAACTACAATTTTGTCATTTACAGTTTTTTTGATTAAATACATACTTACCGAGTTATTTGCAAAAAATCGATTAAAAACGTTGATTTTATTGATGAAAAACTCAGAGTTTTAATCGCGAATCGCAAAATCATTTTGCTATGGATTCCTGTGGTCAGAATATAAAAAAATCCACCTACGAGATGGTTTGGCAACCACCCCCAAGATAAAGGCGCCCTTCGGCAAGATATAGATTTTGACCCTTGGACTATTCCTTCCTAATGTCAAAATTTCAAGTCATTCTATGCATTTTGAAAAAATTGCTAGGCAAAATGGTTACCAAATTTACTTGTTTTACCTCTAAAGATATGAACCTAAAATTGAATTGTTTTTTTTTTCTTTGGCTCCGAAAGAGTTAAAGATAGGTATGTACTACATGAATCATGCGTAGAATTTGACACATAATTTGAAAATGGATTTAAAAAAATAGTGCTCTATTAAAAAACTTAACTTTGGTATACAAATCTAGTTTTTGACGCACCCTGTATATTTTCTCTTAAGTGCAAAAAAGGCGAAAGAAAGGCTATGATAGAGGTGTGCGAGCATGTTTTTTAAAATCCAATACCCGATTTTAAATGAATTTGTTCCATATTTTAGCCGCTCACTGTATATTTTTACAAATTTAGTTTTATTCAAAATGGAGAAGGGGTTTAAATATTTTATTTTAATTTTTTTATGATACACTTGGTCATCATTTATCATATTCAATAAGACAAAAAATAATAATAAATAACGTTGTATACACTAAGATTTCATCTCATCTATGTATGTATGTATGTATGTATGAAGGAATCACAAATTTACAGAATTTAGCTAAAAAAGTTATTTTTTTTAGGTACAAAAACAAGATGTAATCCACCGAGGGAACTCAACATGAAAGAAAAAAGGTTATTATGGCAGTTGACGGTGTTTTTCTTCATATTCCTAACAACCCTGTCTGTCTGGCATTTTATGTACATTATATCTTCATACTCCGAAGTGACCAGCCTTACTGATGTACCTGTATACATAATACACTCCGAACCGAATAATTTTACTTACCCTTTACATCTTTTAAAAGCTAATGATTATAATTTACTTATAAACTATACCTTTAATTTTAATATTTTAAATTTAGGCTGCAATGAAAAGACTTTACTCCTGGTACTTGTACATTCATCGCCCGGCAATTTTAGGAAGCGATCTGTTATACGAAATACTTGGGGCAGTACTAGGAGCGATGTCAAAATTTATTTTGTAATGGGAAAACCTAATAATACTGATACTCAAAGACTGATAGAAGACGAAAATAAAGCTTACAAAGATCTACTACAAGGAAACTTGTTGGATACTTACAGAAACCTTACTCTCAAGCATGTTCTTACGCTTAAATATGCTATTTACCATTGCTCTCAAGCAAAATACATCCTTAAAACTGACGACGATGTTTTTGTAAATATGCCTCTTTTAAAAAATTTCCTTACTGTTGGTTTATCCTCATACGGAGCAAGTAATGTTTTGCTTTGCACAGTGAGGAAAGATGTTAAAGTTGTTAGGAGTTACAGATCCAAATGGAGAGTTGCCTTTGATGAATATCCTTCGAGGACGTATCCCCCATACTGTCCTGGATGGGTTATACTGTACAGTCCAGACGTGGTCTTCACGTTATATAAATCGGCACAAGATACCATAAATGTTTTTTGGATTGATGACGTTCATATAACAGGGACTCTAGCGGCAAAAAATAATATTAGTCATACAGATATTCAAAAGTTTGTTATTTCCAAAGGCGATCAAAATTATTTAGTTAAAAATAATATTTATCCCAAAGATCCCTTTTTATTTGGAAGATCTGATTTAAAAGAATCGGAAATACAGTCATTATGGGCTAGTGTCATGTCTCATAGAGTACCAAAGTCTTTTTTTATGACCACTCACCGAATATTCTAGATTAATATTTTAACAAATTAATTTTGAGTGGATATTTTCTAAGAACGGTGTTTAAATTTAGGGCTAAGCAGAAAGTATATAAAAAAATAATTTTTTATTTGTTCCCGTTTACCTGTATATCTTATTTTTAAAAGCCAATTAACAAACTTGACTTTTCCGTTACCGCTGCTGTTGATGTATCCCTTGGGAAGTTAAACTTATGACGCCTATTGTAATATTTTATAAACGATGTCGTTTGTTGTTCGATTTGGCCAAGTTTTATTTTTTAAAATTGGTCGTTATGTACCAGTAAGATTGCTTCTTTGAGTCACGTCATGATCATACGCTGTTAATTTGTTTTAATATTTTATATTGTCTCGAAAGTTGCCTTCACTCCGATTTTAACCAAATTTGGTGTAGGGGTTTTTGGGGCGCTTATCACGAAGCTGAAAACAGTATTTTTCGGCAACGTTTCGTTTTCGGGATATTCATCATAAAAAGTTGAAAATCAAACTAACCCTATTTTTACTATATTCTTTCTTCTTTTTGCACATAATTCTTGATTTATACACTAAATTGGAACACAATATTTCATAAACACCTTGTAGTTTTTTTTTAAATTTATTTTTATCTTTTTACATTAAATTGTGAATGGTTGTGGCTTTTAGAAGTGAATGTTTACAATTAAATGGACAAAAAAAAGGTTAAAATAAATAGAAAAACAAGTTTTTGAAAGAAGTTTATAAAATATTTTATGCAAATTTAGTGTATAAATTAAGAATTATTGCAAAAACAAGAAGGAATAGTGTAAATAAGGTTAGTTTGATTTTTAGCTTTAATAATGAATATCTCGAAAACGAAATGTTGCCGAAAAAAATTGACTTTAGATTCGTGATCAGCGCCCCAAAAAACCCCCGTACTCCAAATTTGGTCAAAATCGGAGTGGAGGCAACTTTCGAGACAATTACCTTATATTTTTTTGGCTTTATTTTCTTTATATTAAATAATTTTTAGAAATTATAAGCAAAAAATACAGATATCAACTAACGTTACAATGATTCAGTACAAGTAACAATATTGACTTTGAGAGTGAAACCTTAAATTGAAGGTTAGAAACATCAACATCAAGTTTATAAATTCAACAGTTTATAAACAACAGCGGCAAGAGCACCGTAGACCGCACTGTAATAGCAACGGCAATGAAACGTCAAGTTTATAAATTAGAAAAATTTGTTCATGGTCTGTAAAGCTATTATGGGGAGGGCAAGTTGGCGGTTGGCGAGCCCCGAATTCTCGGATACCCTATTGAAACTGTTAATAGGACAACTGCTCTTTTTATAGGTTTCAAGGCGTGTTTACACCAAAGATGACAACTAAAAGTTGACGAATGATTGTTTGTAGAAAACTAAAAGTTGCTTTTCTCAAAATTAGAGCAGCAAGTGAAAGATTTTTGTAGAAAACTAATAGTTGCTCTTTTAAATTTAGAGCAACTTGTTGCCAAAGAATTTTCGAGAAAGGTTTTGGCAGTAGTCCTCCAGTTCTCTACTAGTTTCTACACGTTGCTTGCGCAAAGCGCGCAGAAACAAATCCTCCACTTTTAGTTATTAACTTTCTCTGATCTTTACCGACACTCCGCGGGAAACCAAAATTTAGTGGAAGATTTGTCTTTCCACAAGTGGAAGACAGAATAAGTTGCCGTATTTTGTAGAAAAAGCAACAAATTGCCGCAACTTGTGGAAAATTTAGTGAAAGACTTTGGTGTAAACGCTTCTTTAAAAGCATATTTATCGAGGTTTCGCTAACCGCACCGACCCATTGGACTTGATTTTCTAGGCTTAATTTTTATTTTCATTTTAAAGTAAAAAAGTTTTTTCTTGATAACAAATTATTTTTGTCTTTAAAAGTGCTTTATGTATTTATGTATCATTTATTCTTAAATTAGATAAAATATAGAAAATTATAATGTACAAAAATGGTTACGTTGAAACAAGTCAAGTTATGTTAACATATTATGGTTGCCAAAAATAGATATTTTTATCCCCACAGACAATTATGATTAAGCTGTTTTTAAGTGACCTAATAATAAACGCAAAAAAAAACTTAAGTACAGTATCTCTGCGTGCTGGGTAAATGAAGTACTTATGAAAAGTGCTTGTAGTCTTAATACCCAACTTTTTGTTTAATTTTTAATTTAATACTGTAGGGTACCATAAGCTGGAAAATATGCATACAATTCTTAGTTACAGTAGATAAGTAGAAACAATTATTTTCTCACGCTCTATCAGATATGCCAATAACAAAACTATCAAATTCTATTAACTTTAATAAGGGTTATTACATTCATAAATTTATAGTTTTTAGAATCTTTGAACACAGCCCTAAAGCTAAACATTTTTGGTTCTATATTTATCACTAAACTCCTAACCTTAAAAACTGTTTCCGTTTTATATTAATTCATTTATTCTGTCATTTCATTAAATTTGTTAGAAATCTGAGAAATTTCATTTAAGTTACATTTTTCTGGTAGTTGAAATTAATTAAAAACTATTTTCACTAACAACGGGCCACAATTCGAAAACGGTTCATTTTTGACCCATGTTAATAAGAACTTTCTTTTTTATTTTAATGAGAAGAAGATACTGCCGAAAGGTTTAGGTTTACTTCTGAAACACCTTATATATTGTTAAAAAACTGCAAAAAACATTATCTTATAAGAATTATAATTGTCTGTGGATATTTTTAGATAAACTTAAATAATCAAATTATTACATAGTTTTAAAATTTTTAAAAGGGCTGTGCATGATTATATAAAATGCATTTATTTATTATAGTTATTTATTCAGGACTACAAGTTAAGTACAATAAGATTCTAACACAAGATATAGATTTATTTAGTATAGGCTAAGTAGACTGATTTTAATAACATAATAGGTAATGTTCAGTATTTTTAAATCGTTTTTTAGAAACTGTTTTTTTCGTCAATCCTACAGTGATAACATGACCGACATCTATGTTCTAGACTACCGAAAGTATGCTTAACTCCTTATAAATAGTCAATGAAGAAAATTAATTTTCGGGGGTAATACAACGAGTGCTTAAAAATTACCGATACCCAATTTCCATGAAAGCTAAGTATAATTCCACGAGTTCGAAGGACAAATGGAATTTGTATAACAAGCTTGAATGAAAATTATCTGGTTAATTTTTATGCACGAGCGTTATTTAGGGAGAATATTTCTAGAATGAAGAAATATTCTCCTAAAAATAGTATTATACTATTAAAATGTTTTTTTGTCATACAATTTTCAATTTCATGCAACATAACTAAATCTATAACTGAAATCGTTTTTTAATTAGGTACTTTATCTATTTCTCATCGTGCACACGACCAAATCGACTCATTTTGACTGATTTTGACGATTCTAATTGATAATACAAACAAACAAGTTCGATTGATTTGTGTTTGTAAGTAAGTGGAAATAGCACGTTGTCTAGGCATCGTGAAATTTCCTCTGAAATGTTTTGATTTTTAACGTTTCTTATGGGAAAATTTATACATGAGTGAAATATTCTCTGTAATTTATCATGACTTTTTCTTAAGACGCGTTTCGACTACTTATTGGCTTTATTATCAGGGCTATAGCAAGTGCATGGAAATGACACACAGAAACAAGCTACTAGTTAAAAAAATTCCATTGCATCAACTGTGGGATGTAACTCGATATACAAATTAGTAAACACGGCACAAAATTCAGTATTATTGCCCTATGAAGTTTTATGATATTATGACTTTATAGTTTACAATCTCAAAGCATTACAATATTCATAAACACATGTGAAACTACTGAACATTAATCTTAGGAAAAAACAATGTTATAAATAATAGTTAAATAAACTCTTCCGCTATATTCAATATTATTTTAAAATATTGTTTCCCATGCCAATGTAGTCTCTTAAGAATAGTTTTTATACATTGAAAAAGTTAAAAAATTTAAATTAAATTAATTTAAAATTATAAGTATTATTTGTATGTACAAATATTTTAAGATATATTTCAAATTTGGTTACAAAATCGACTGCAACACAATAAAATATGATTTTATATATTTTTTTCTGTTAGTACTTAGACTGACCGTAGATATCAAAAATATGGGAAACTAGTATAACATTTCCAAAAACCAAATTAAATACTCCCAAAGTATATTATTATGAGGAAATAACAACTAGGTTTGGTTGGTCAACATAGATTCCTTATTTTGTCTTCTTATATTCCTTTGCCTATCTTTCAGTGTTGTTATTTTTTTAAATCAGTCTCTAATTCTGGAAATTCGACTCTGGAAACTCTAAAAATATCTTGTTTTTTCAAGCATTCTCTGGACATTCTGTAATTTTATAATGCGCTGCCGGTCTTCTAATGAATATACAGTAAAACTTGTGTTAACGGACATCCTTTTATATCGGCCACTTTAAGCTATCAAAAATCTACTTTATAGAAATCTCCATATATAAATACCCTTAGATAATGGACACCCTTATAAAACAGCCACGGCCAGACAAATCTCAATTTTTAAAACCTATTTCAGGTAAATCAACCTTTTTATATTGGCTGGAATTTCTTTGAGCTAATTTGTATTTTATTATTTTATGATTGTATTCTGCAAATTTTAAAGGTAAAAATACCCAACAATAATATCTATAGCCAGGTTCAAATAGCATTAGTGGCTATAGGGGGATTATCTTCACATTATTTTTAGTTGTGTTTTAAATCGATAAAAATAAAGTTATCGTGTTTGGAATCGAAAAGTGTTTAATCATGTCCCTAAAACGCAAAGATTTGTCACTAAAGGAAAAAAAATTGATGTTATCGCGGAAAGTGAAAAGTACGTTTTGGGTTCGCGAAAACTGGCTGAAAAGTTTGGGGTTAAAAAATCCCAAATAAATAATATTATTAGGAATAAAGCTGGACTAAAACGAATGTTTATAGAAGGTGTTAATTTAGAATAAAAGAGAAAATTCCCAAAGTCGGGAGGATTTACAGTAGATTAACGGCCGAGTGATGATCGCGTTGTTAAATTTAGCAATGGACTTAGCAATTGTTAAAAGTTAACAACGGTTTAGAATATTTAACAAAACGTCATTGTCAGTGTTATTCAATGATTTTAGTAGGCAACCTGTCAAAATCTGATATTTTGTTAAACATTCTAAACCGTTGTTAACTTTTAACAATTGCTAAGTCCATTGCTAAATTTAACAACGCGATCATCACTCGGCCGTTAGTCTTCTACAATTGATTCTGCAAAGCAAGAGGTAAATATGTTCCAATATCTGGACCGTTAATCTAACAAAAAGCACTTGAGGCAACAAACAATTTTGAATACAAAGTTTTGTAGCCTCGAATGGTGGAACAACTGTTACCTGGCAATACTCGCCACCCTTCTGTAAAGGCCAATTATTCTTAATTTTATGGTGGCTCTTATAGACAAGTTTTACTGTATTAATTTATGTTTAATACTTCTAATACATTTGTTTATAAATATTGCCATAAGTTGTTACCTTTGAGTGTTGCATCAGTTGGTGGTTTCCTATTTTAATATTTGCGCAAAAAAAGTAAATAATAGGACAGATCAGATGGACAAAAAGTAACTGCAAAGAAAATCGGGAGGTGGTACTTTGCCTTTTCCACATAAAGAACTTGGGATCGAAAACCCCAAAGCATATCAATAAACATTTTTCCCAACTTTGGCAAAAAAGATATTAGAAAAGCGGCTTCTATCATAATAGCATTATGGTTCTTTATTATCTGTTTTTTTTGTTTAATATAACATGTTTTATTAAAAGAATTACCATAATATATGATATATAAGGTTTACATGCATCCAGAAAATAGTGGCATAATGCTTCTAACCACTCGTCACGTAACTCCCTTTTATGAGATGCATAATAAATGAATTGTTACATTTTTATATCACCTATATCTATTATCAGATTAAATTATAATTTTTAGTTGTAATACACTTTGGGTCTGGCTTATTCTATAGTGAGCGCAAACTAATCTTGCGCATTCGGCAAAGCTACTCAAATATCTGGATTAAACAACGGCAACGGGGAACTTTAAACCATTTTAAAAAAATGTATTCCAAACGTTAATAATATAAAAAAGCCATAGCACAGTAAGGAAGTTTTTATGGGTGTAATTAACAGAATTTAAGATTCTGTTAAGATTGTTACAAAATAAATTTAGCTTCACTAATAAAACAATTACAATAGTTCATTAATAGGCAAATAAACGGAACAAGATGGCATTTTAAATATGTAGTAAACAGTAGCCCATTTTTAAAATGTTTATATGCAAATTAAATAAACTCAAACAATAAGTATTGAATTATTGCTATGACTCGTCCATATAAAACTTGATAACCAGTGAGGATACCGTTTAGCAATATAGAACATGTTATAAATAATTAAATCTTCATCATAGTGTTTAATTACTATTTTTATATTGTTTTTTTTAAGACTAAAGAATATTTTTTGTTAATAAAATATTTCATAATCTGCGATAACTACACAGGTCAACGAAGAAAAAGTTGTGTGTGCTGGTATCGGACTAAGACTTTCTGGCATATTTTTTTCCGCTGAACACAAATCTAAAGTCAAAACTGGGGGTCAAACAGCAAAAATTCGAGAAAAATCTAAAAAACGATACGGTACATTTACCGGCAAAAACCTGCTACCACGAAATGTTTGGACTACGACTGGGTCATGCAGCTCACCCCCCGTCTTATGTAACTCATTTATTAATGAATGTAAAATTTTCATATTTTGCAGACGTTACCTTTAACCTACGGTGCATTTCAGGAAAATAATTTTGGTTTTACAGGGTGTCACAAAAAAAGTGTGACGTCACGATGGTGCATTTTTTAGATTGAATGCTCTGTATTTTTTTGTATATTTAGGTACCTCTATTTTTATTTAAAATTTTGTCAACATCGATTTAGTGATTTCAGAAAAAAAACTGTTTTGCACCGCTAAATTTAAAAATGAATAAAAATACCAATAGTGCTTAATTATAAGAATTAAACAAGGAACTTATTAAGTTACGTAATATCAGTCGCTCAGGTCATGTTTGGTTAATTCGAACTGTACAGGGTGTTCAAAATTTAGTGTCAAACTCTTCAAATTTTAAAGCACTTTATTTTTCTTATTTTAAATATGAGCCCTGTAACTGTACATTTTTAGGTCGTTAGATGCAGAATTTAAACATACACATTTTTCTAAGAATAACCATATAGAAATTCCTAACACATTAAAAGTTAGTCGTTGAAAACTCATTTTGGATCTATTTCAATAGTTATACCATTGATAAAAATGATAGGTGGCAATGAAAACAATTTATTGACATTGAAGTTTATTTAACTTACAGAATTTTATTTTGTCGTATTATTATAAAATTGAGTAAATTATTAATTTAAGAAAAAGCTTTAAATGTTAAATAAACTGTAATTTGTAATACCTTTTGGCTAACATTAATGTAACTTTAACGAATAGGTAATAATTAACATTATCAGGAAACTCTGATGTCAATAAATTGTTTTTGATAGCCATCTACCATTTTTATTCAATGATATTATTATTGAAATAGATGCCAAAATGAGTTTTCAATGAATTACTTCTAATAAGTTAGGAATTTCGATAGGGTTATATTTGGAAAAATGTTTGTTTTTTAATTCTGCACCTAAAGACCTTAAGATATACAGTGGCTCATATTTAAAATAAGAAAAATAAAGTGCCTTAAAATTTGAAGAGTTTGACACGAAATTTTGGACACAGTGTATAGTTCGAATTAACCAAACATGACCTGAACGATTGATATTACGTTTCTTACTACTAAGTACTAAGTTTTTAGTTCTGTTAATCAAGCACTGTTGGTATTTTATTTATTTTTAAATTCAGTGGTGTAAAACAGTTTTTTTAATTTTTTTCTCCGAAATTACTGAATTGATGTTGACAAAATTTTAGAGGAAGATATATGACCACAAGAGGTACCTAAATATACAAAAAAAATACAGAGCATTCAATCTAAAAAAATGCACCATCATGATGTCACACTTTTTTGTGACACCCTGTATAACCAAAATTATATTCCTGAAATGCACCGAAGGTTAGAGGTAACGTCTGCAAAATATGAAAATTTAACATTAATTTACAAATGACCTACATAAGACGGGATGTGAGCTGCAGGACCCTGTATAAACTATAAGAGATATAAAAAAAATCATCAAACAATCCGAATTCTCTATAAAAACAGTTATATAAATATTTTTGATAACATAAATAATAAAGGAGATATAAACCAAAATGTAATTTTGACAAAAAATTTCAGTCCAAAATAGGGAAAAAAATATTTTTTATGATTGTGACTTTTGGTTTTTTCTTATTATAAATAATTTATTTTATTTATTTAAATCCCAAACTAATCAAAATTCGCAGAAAAATTTTAGAAATAAAAAATAAATTCAATTTTTTTCCAGTGGTCTTGAAAAAATCCTGAAAATTCGGTTTTTCGATTATAACTCGAAAAATATTGCATTTTGACAAAAGAGTTGTATAACTTAAATTAAAGGCCTTATAAAAACACATAGTATATGTTCTATAAAGTTAAATGTATCTTTTAAAGTTTTTGAGATATTGACGTTTTAAATTAACAAAAAAATCGTTAATATTTGAAATTACGCCTTTTCTCGATGTTTTGCTGTTTGACTTCAGATTCGTGTTCAGCGAAAAAACTACGCCAGAAAATCTTAGTCCGACACCCAGCACACACTACTTTTTTGTAAACCGGTGTTATTAAAAAAATAATATAAAATTATGGAATAAAAACCTAAAATATAAAATCAAATGTCGTACGACGCGTTGTAATGAAATTTGTTAAACCAGAGATGAATACGAATCTATTTAATTTTTTAAGCTATTTGCACGTTTTTAATGTAGAGTGCTTATTTAACATATAGAAAATACTGGGTCCATTGAAGACGTACCTTTTAGACAGATTTTATAGTGCTAGAACATTTTATGGAAATGTGATTTTAGGCAAAAGATGTATACCCTTTATTACATTTTGTGTACATTTTAGCAAAACTCTATCTACCTTTATTTTCTGCTGCATTAAAAATTTGTTACTTTATAGAGTATTTTATTTTACTTAGTAATATGGCCAATTTATGTATTTATTTATTTATTTATTGGAAAACTGTAAATAGCTTGTGTATTATAAAATACTTATATGATTTAATAAATTAAAATATTTATTTAATTATATGACAAAAATATTTTTTCATGGTTGTCCTTTCAATGAGTCTACATAGATGTTATAATGCCAAAAGTTATATGCAGTTGTGCAAATTGTAAATATTTTTTGTATTTAAATATAAATTTTAAATTTATTAAACTAAAATATGGCACTATAGTGATTATTGGTGAATTATGTAAAATTAAAATAAAAGAAGTTATTACGCTTAATTTGTAGTTTTTATTTTAGAAAATACAAACCGACACATTGCTTACTGAAAACTTGTGGGTTTATTGTTTGCTTAATAATAGGTGTTTACATCAAAACTTGTGAAAAGAACAAAGGCTTATAAATAAAAAACAACGTATTTAATTTAAAGGAAAAAAGCACGAACCATTTTTTTAAAAATCAATAAACTGCTTTGTCTACAAAAGCCACGTAGCCTAATAATAATATTAACTAGCTTCTTAATATAACGACATCTATTAAATTGTCAGAAGATTCAAGCGTTTAAAGAAAAATAAAATATTGATTTGTGTCATTGAAACAAATTCTAAATTTTCCTGTACTTGGTATAGGTTAATGCTGTAATAAAATAATATGATTTTTGCCTTTAAATTTTATGGCTGTTAAGCTTGTAAATCTAATTTGTATGTATACCTACGGTTTGTTGTTAGGTATTAGTTTTTATTTCTAATACTAGGTGGCGCACTCCGTTTCAAAATAAATTTTTTACACCAACAAATAAAAATATGAATATTATCAATATTATAGTCAATAAACATACAATTATTTTCTGGATATTATATTTTAAACCATTCCGAATAAAAAGCAAAAACAAAATTTACTTAATGAAAAGCTATTTTTTTTAACCGACTTTAAAGAAAAGGAGGTTATCAATTGGACATGTATTTTTTTTTATTTTGGGACAGTCCACAAAGGCTAAGGCCTAAGTACTAACGTACCGTGGGTGAATGAAGTGTGGTAATAGGGAGTTTATTCAAACGATACTTAAATATTTGGAGATTTGGGAGAAAATAACAACCTCTGCGGGTAACAGGTTCCATAGTTTGGACACTGTAGGAATGAAGGAACAAACAAAATGGGGGGCCTCTCAAGTTGGACTGTAAAAGGATGCAAGAAAGTGGCACTACGAGTTGGTCTGTTGGGAGCTGCCAAAAAAGGAATCATACCGGCCAACTCTTCGGAGCAGAAGCCGTGAAAATACCTATAAAAGAGGGACAAATCCCCTACACTTCGTCCGACAAGAGAAGAAAGCTTTTCTGTAAGTGTGGGATCATTAATAAGACGAACAGATCTTCTCAGGATGAAGTCAAGAATGATAAGTGTCGTAGGAGACGCCATTCCCCAGACGTGACCACAATATTCTAGAGAGGGTCTGATCTAGGATACATACAGAGTGTACAGATTAGAAGGAGAGATATACTTTCTGACTTGAAAAATGATGTAATGTGTTTGTGCCAGTTAAGGTTATTCTCAAATGTAACACCCACAATATTAAACAATTTTTTGTTCTGCAGAACTTGGCCGCTCATTTGAAACGAATGAGCAGCTTGGCCGACTTTTTTCGCGATAGCGAACATGACTGTGTTTTGGAGACATTGAACTGGAAAATATTTTTGGCACCCCAATCCAAGATTACTTTAAGGTTTGGTGAAAGAGATACCTGCATTGATCTGCGCTTGATTTCAAAATGAGAAATACAGGGTGGCTTAAGAAATTGAATATTAGAGTGGAGGGTACTATATGAAAATATATGCTTTACTGCACTGTGCAAAAAAAAATAACAGGAGGGCTTATAAAAACAGGCGGATCTGCATAATAACAGACAGCCAAGCGTCATTTGGGCCACTAGTAAACCCCAAGGTAACGTCCAAGCTGACATGGGAATGCCAAAAAGAACTGGAAGTCCTGGGAGAATACAATCGGAAATGAACCCACAGGAATATATCAACCAACCAGGGGTTTTACAGACTTGTGGAACGAACAAGACTAATGGGAGGATTGGTATAAAAGATAATTGGAGATTAGGCACAAAAAGCCCAAGAGGCTGCGCTGCCTCCCGTAGTGAATCAAGACGGCTCCCAGGGAAGAAGAAGAAAAAGAAGAAGGAGGAGGGTACTATCGTCAGCAAAACTGTGGATAGGATTGGTTGTGAAAGAGACAAGATCCTTGATGTGAAGAAAAAATAGAGTTGGTGCCAGTACTGAGCTCTGGGGCACCCCCAGCCTTAATTGAATAGAAACTGGAAGAATGACCATCCACAATAACCGATATTCGTCGATTAGAAAGGAAACTGGAGAGCCAAAAACAATGCTTAGGTGGAAGACTGTAGGAAGGAAACTTGTTAAGACCCATCATGCTATACCCGATCAAAAGCTTTAGATATGTTAAGAGCAACGATCTGGGATTCACCAAGAAACTCAAGGGTCTTGTTCCAGTTGTGTGAAACAAAGCAAAAAAGGATCAGCTGTGGATCTTCCGTGACGGAATCCATACTGCCTGTCATGTAAAATTTTATGTTTTTTCAAATACTTTAAGATTTAGGAATTAATAAATTTTTCCATTACTTTGCAAACAACAGAAAGAAGAGATATAGGTCTATAGTTTGAAGGGAGAGTTTTGCATCCTTTCTTGGGGACAGGTTGCACACGTGCAGCTTTCCAGCTCTCTGGAAAATGCCCGAGTCGAAAGATGCAAGTTAAGACGTGTACGAGCTCAGGGGCATATTTTTTAATCCTGGGTGTTTTTTTGGTATTAAGAGAAGAAAGAATACGCTTGATCTGTTTGACTTTAAAAATGATATCGGACATCTTATGAGGAACGGGGGCAACTGTTGGAAAAGGAAGATTAACGGGAGGATCGAGAGTAGAATTTGAAGCAAGTTGTTTGGCAAATAGTTCGGCTTTTTCTTTAGATGTAGAAACAATTTCATCTTCATAGATAAGGGGTGGAAAAGAATTTGTGCCAAAGTTTTAACTAATGATTTTGAACCAGAAGGATTTATGAATAGGCATTTTTTATGATTTTTTTTTTTTTAGCTTTTGAAAGCCCCATGAAAATAAAAACCAAAATATTTTTTCCCGATTTTTTTTACTCCGGAAACGCCTTAAAAATCAATTTTGGGAAATTTTTTAGGCCCCTACCCGGCCCTAAATTTTTAATTGGTGGAATTATACCTTGTTGTTAGCTTTATGATATCTGAGCAGTGTTATCAAATATCGATATGCGCAAAATTAGAAAGTTTGCATTTTCTAAACAGACTTGGACATGTTCCAAGTTTCATTGGTTAGAAGTGCGGGTATTTAAATTACAATGATAATTTAACTTTAAGGTGAAAAAGAATTTTGAAAGTTTTACTTGTGTTTTTAGCAGGGTTTTTGCCATTTTCATTAATTTAACAAAAAAAAAAAAAAAAAAAAAACATTTAGCCTTTTTTATTTCCGATTGTTAAAACGGTCTTTGGCTTCTGAAATAGTTTGATTATACTGATTCTTTCTTGCTTAAAGTTAGCCTGTCGGTTTTCGGGACTAGGGTTTTAAATACACTTTTTGTGGGCTTGGATTTTTAAAAGTCTGTCTTTGTCACATGATTTTGATAACCATGGTTGGTGATTTGGAGGTTTAAAGATCTTTTTGGTATAAGGAATATAGGTCTCAATGCCTAGTTGAATTGTTTCGGTAAGTTGTTTGCAAATTTCGGAGGGATCGTGAGTGGAAAATCAGGTAGGATCACAAGGATATGTGGAAAAGAAGTCTCTCAGACCCTCTCAGTCGGTCGAGTTATAGTGACAGTCAGCGAGATTGGAATTGCAAAATATTTACATATGATAATCTATTAGGGCTTCCAAACAAATATACAAAATTCTATAGTGGTATGTATATGTTTGCCCACGCATTTCATTTTTTGTTTTTTTTTTTTAATCAGTTTATTTTTTTAATTACCCTTTTATGTAACGATGTACAGGGGGTTAGCAGTTAAATATAAAAATAAATCTTTTAAAAGAAATAATTAAATAAAAAAACAAAATTAAGTGATAATAATAACCAAAAATTTTTTTTAATTAGGAAACATATTGGGGGTCGTCCATTAATCACGTGATATTTTTTAGCATTTTTTAATCCCTCTCTCCCCCCTGGTGATACGTGGTGAGGTTTAAGACTAACCACCTCCCCCCACCCAAAATCACGTGTATTTTTTTAGGACAAAGTATCTTGAAAATTTTAGAATATTATCTTTAATTACAGGTAAGTATAATCTAATCCAATTCTGGAAAATTTCGGACCGTGATAAAAATGTCCTGGCCACGGCGAGTTGAGCTCACACGCCGCTTTTCGGTTGTTAAAATAAATACATGTGATATCTCACTGCATTCTCCTTCCCCCCTTGTGATATTTCGTGATTTTTGTCGAATCCCTCTCCTCCCATTCGAACCTCACGTAGTTAATGGATGACACCTTGTTGTGTTGCTGTAGTTACCATTACAGATTATTGTGAGCTTTTTATCGCTTTTTCGCTAAATTATTTATTTTTTCTCATGCCTGGGGAGTGGCGCCTCCTACAACACTTAGCATTCTTAACTCCATTCAAAGAAGAGCTGTTCGTCTTATTAATAATCCCACAATTACAGAAAAGCTTACTTCCGTTGCCCACCGCCGGGCTGTAAGGTATCTGTCGCTCTTTTAGAGGTATTTTCATGGGTTCGAAGAGTTGGCGAGTAAAATTTCTCCTCTGGCAGCTCCCAGCAGAGCAACACGTAGTACCACTTTTATACATCCTTTTAAAGTCCAACTTAAGAGACCCTCAACTTCCAACTTTGTTCCTTTATCCCTGTTTCATTCCTTGCATTGATAGCCTTATCTATGTATAAAAGTATCCTTTTTATTATTTCAGGTTCAAATTCCTTTTAGGTTCTTTAATAAAATATTTTTAAGTGTTTTACTAATATATTTTGTAAAAAATCAATTATAACGATATTACGAATCTATCGATTCCTATAATTTAAAATGCAAAAATATTTATTTGTGCAGCATTAAGAGGGTTCCGTTCCTGTTAAAAAGGGTTCCATATGTGAAAAAGTTTGAAAAACGCTGCTTTAAAACAAACAAATCTCATAATATAAAAACAAAATATACATTAAAATGGTATAACAAATAAGTCTTTTTTGAACTATGTATTATTTAATCATAAGCAAAGCCCTATACTGACATTTTTCTTGAAACCTTTTTTCTGCAAAATCATTAAATACATCATTAAAATTTATGATTACATTTAAAAAAATAATAAATCGTAAATTTGCCGCCTCCAACATTTGCTGCCCTAGGCTTCAGCCAATTCAGCCTTTTCCTGCTTATACTTATGTTTTCGATAGCGATAATAAAATATTGTAAACATCTTAAATGTATTTATACAAAACGAGCATATATTAACTAGAGGCAGCCTTGCCGTTTGGCAGTGCGAATAAGCGTGCGAGAGATTAAAAACAATCATGGTATAACCTTTTTCCGTGGCTCCAACTTGTCGATTGATCGACGAGGAGAAGCAGACCAATCAGCTCGCACAGCGGAGTATTTATACTCCTTCCACCGACCAATGAGCACATTGGAGGGAGAGAGAAAGGTTATACTGCTATTCTTTCTCTCTTCCACAAATGTTCGCTTTTCAAGCGGATCACCAAAAAACAGTTTAGAAATTTTTTATGAACAAAAGGAATGTATAAATGTACACTAAAAACAAAATAAGTCAATAAAACAATAAAACTTGCTTAGAATCTATAATTATGTAGAAATTATATCACAAGCGATAAACGTGTAAATAAAATCGGTCTGCCGGTCCATTCTGCCCATGATTTAAGACCCTAAGCGATGACTACCGCCACAGCGCACGGACACAAGTTTTTGTTGTATAACTTATATGGGTAAAACTTTTTAGAAATTTTATACAAAACATATCAGTATTTAAAGATAATTTAGTTAATTTTCTTTTATATAATTTTTAAATCTCTTACAATTAGTGTATAGAATAATTAAAAAAAGATTGTAACTACATATTTTTTTATAACCATTTCTACCTTTTTATAGGTATTAAGCTTGTTTAATGTCTGGCTTTTATTATACAACCTCAGACTTGATCCTAGGGTGTAGCGAAATCAATTACCCACTAAAAGCAAAATTTCTATTATGGATAAGCGTGTTCCAGGGGCATTTAGATTATTTCGTTGGCCTGCTTAGGCCCTCATGGCGAGTCGTCAGGGTCAATTAATAGTTGAATAGATATTAAAAGATTTTTGACATATTTTGTATAAACTAAAGCTTTGTAAAATGATATTTATGACAAATCAATATTTTGGAATACCTTATATAAGTTCTTTGATTTTTGTGTTTTAAGAGTAATTTTTAGATAAGGAAAGATAAAGGGTAATCTTTTGACACAATTTTATTAGTCATTGAGTTTAATAAGCCAGGGTTACTTGCTATAGTCGCAAGATGAAAATGTAATCCTCGAATAGACACAGAAAAATAAACCACTATCATACTAAACACACTTATGTAAAATAGGGGCCAAGTTCCTATCCAAAATTCTCGGTCAGTAAAAGTAATAAGTTCTAAAATTAAACCAAGTTCTTTTTTGACTTGTCAAGTTTTTACTGATCTATCTGTATTAATTTTCTTTTTTCATTAATACAAAAGGTTTTTTTTATCAATACAGACAGATCGGTAAAATCTTGCCAAGTCAAGCAGAATTTTAGATCTCAGCATTTTAAAAGGCCGAGATTTTTGGACAGCAGCTTAGTCCTTATTTTACCAGGTGCGTGTGGTAAAATTTGAAAGAAAAGAAGAAATTTTTAAAAACTCACCTATACTCCTGGACATAAAAAAACCGGACAAAGAAAATGTTGTTCGAACTCAATTTTAAATAACTTTTTTAGTTTTCCATTAATTTTAATCATTTTGTGTCAAGTTGTAGGCACTATCATCCTGATTCTCATTTAATACCGGGCTTGCAAAAATTTCGAATAGGCTTATGTAGAACTAAAAAGTGCATTTTCCCCTAACATTCATAAAACTCTGTGGAAAAAGCCACATCTTTTCTTAAAATTTTACTTTCTGATTCATCCATATCTTTATTCTTAGATAATTTAAACATTACATTTCAAACAAGGTATCTTTGCCAGACCTCATGCCGCAAGAGTTGTCAATGATTATCTGGATGAAATCGACATTTCAACGAATAGGTTGGCCTCCACGAAGCCCTTATATAAATCCGATCGAGAATGTGTGGGACATGTTGGGAAGGCTTATTCGTAACCAACAACCAGAAACCATCCCAGATCTTTGAGTAGGGTAACATTCTGCAAAGGGCGATTGCCAACTGTGTTCAAAGCTTACCAAGTTGCATGGCAGCAGTTAGTAGAGCACAAGGGGGTAATGTTTGTTTATTTGTTTGAGTTATCTGTTATGTTTTTAGTTTTTGTTACAGTTGTAAATTGCATATTTTTCTTTAAAAAATGTGTTTTCTTTTAGAATAGAGATATGGATTTGAATCAAAAAGTGGAATGTTGAAAAAAAGATGTGACACCATTCTCCTACAAAGATTCATCATTAGGTCATTAAATTCTTCCACCAAGTGTTTTGAAATAAAGGGGAATATACACTTTTTGGTTCTACCTTGAATAACACCAAGCTTATTCGAAATTTTTGCAAGGTGTTAAGTAAGAATCAAAATGAATTTAATACAAAATGATTAAAATCGATGAAAAACTGATTTAAACAAATTTTCTTTTTTCGGTTTTTTATGTTCAGGAGTGTATTTATAATGTGTTTTTCTTTATACAGGCTGTAAAAAGTATGATGCTCACGATTTTAATGGACGATAGTGGAGCTCAAAACAGGTGAAAAATGCCAAAAACACATGGGTCAAAAGTTAACTATTTTCGAAACATGGCTTTTCAAAGTTTAGAAAATTTGGCAACACCGCGCTCGCTTCAATACATCGACGGACGGCGAACGGTTTTTGCAAGGTTTTACATATGTACACTTTTTTTAAAGGTATGTTTATTTACATACCTTTACAGAACCTCAAAAAAAAATAGAAAATAATAAAAGTCACTTCTTGCAATTTAGTTAAATATTTAATTTGAAATAAAATTTAAATAAAAAACAATAAATTATTGTTTGGCTTACTTTCTCATTTTTTTTCTACTGTATTTGAAATTTTTATTTGTAATTAAAAAATAATTGTTCTTAACACAAAATAAGGCTAGATATTCATTTTAAGAACACAAATTATTATGTTTTAAAACAGCACTTTCCATTTTGCTTAAAGAATAAAAAGTCCTCACTTATATAAAAAAAAGAAACAGCTACATTTGAGTTTAAATAAGTTGCTCAAAATATCGTCCTCTAGTTTCTACAAAAGCCTTACTTCGGCAAACCCAGTTTTCGCCTACTTTCAATACTTTCCTTCTCTTATATGACCGTTGTGGAAATCTTTCACGGTAAATTTGAGCTGCTAGATGAGCATTTCGGTTTGCCTTGCCGTAAATTAACAACATATCGGCATATTCCCGATTTAAACATTTTGCAACTGCACGCACGTAATAAAAAACGGACAAAATTACCTGACATGACGGATTCCACGCTACGGGTAGCTCTGTTGTCAATTGTTTTTTAAATTTTAAACTCGGGGATACATTATCATTTTTTTATTTGTAGACTAAAACATTTAAAACTTAGTTTATTTGATTCAAAGTCAAAAGTCAAAAAAACTTTATTGTTATAAGAAAAAACAGTCTCATTAACAAAGATTATATAGACAAATATATGTTAAAAGATATAAAAATATTCAAACAAATCAGACAAAACATGAATAAACATTACCACAGAAATAGAATCTAAAAATATTGAAATACAAACAGAAATTAAAAGAGTGAAAATTATTTAAAATTTCGGACAATTACCTTAAATTACTACTAAGTAGTTCATACAAACTCTTATAACTTTCGTTAAAATATTTCAGCCTTTGGAATCAACAATAATTTAACTACCAGTCTTAAATTTGTATATGGTCGTATTACCCTTACTTTACGAGGCAAATAGTTAAACATCTTTTTAGCAGTATAAAAAGCCGAATTTTTAATTTGTGCTGAATAAGGTATCGGTAATGGTATATTCCCAGTCTGCGTAGTAATGTAAGAATTACTTACAATTTCATTGTGACCAAACTTTTTATAAATACGACAGACAGTTTCAAGAATATAAAGACAAGTAAGTGTCAAAATTTTATGTGTCATAAATTGAGGTTTGCAGGAATCTCTGACCTTCACCCCACACATGTATTTTAGTGCACGCTTTTGCAATATAAGGACAGATGTCGATAAATATTGACTCGAATTGCCCCAAAATGAAACAACTTAAGTGTGACTCCACTAGTGCGCAATACATATTTTTACTATACTAAGGGCCAGTTTGCGAGATACAACCCTTAAGGCATAACAACCACTTGCAATTTTGCTATATATGCTAAGAGTATGACTTTTAAAACATAATTTGTCATCTGTTATAATGCCCAAAAATCGTGTATCCCATTTGTTTAAAATTGTAGTATTGTCAAAACTGACATTTTTCAACGAACATAAGTGTAATATATTTGTTTTAGTGACGTTAAATAAGAGATAGTTTGCATCACACCATTCTTTTCTTATAGAAGTATCTAATGAAACCTGGGTGTGCAAATTCAGTTTTTGCTGTTCCACAGTATAGTAATATCATTAGCGAATAATGTAACATGGGCACTGATATAAAGCATTGTTTTATCATTTATATACATATAATAAAAATAAAATAGGGCCCAAGACGGAAACCTGTGGAACTCCACACTTAATTCCCAGTTTATCAGACTGAGATCAAAGTATAAATAAAAACAAGTAACATAACTTCCGTCAAATTTCGCCGTTTTAACGCAATTGTCCCAGGGACCTTAAAGCGAGAATTTCTAGCCTCGACCATAGGCGTACGCTAAATTTGATAATTGAAAGTTTGAATAATTATAAAATAGTTGGGAAAATTATTTTAATGAAGTGACAGAATTTATGGTTTAATTACCTGTGTTTTTGCCGATTTCATCTTTTACTTTTAATTTTACCAAAAAAAGAACGGGAAGTACATAATGTACGAGTGTGCCTAATACTTATTCGGAATTTTAAAAGTGAAAACAAATAATAAAGCTTGTTATTAGTTTTTAAAAATTCAATCGATTAGCAATCGGTTTAGTTTATATTAATGATATAAAGAAATGTTTCGTTTATTAAGGCTCCATCAAACCATAAACAAAATAAAAGCGAAATTAAAATAATACTATTACAGAGATTTAAATGTTCTTTTTAATTAAATATTTTTTCCACGACGTTTAATACCATGTTCATTATTCACTATTTTTAAATAGATGATAACACCTATTACTTTACCGGTAAGTAATAGTTCATTACTCGCGGGTCATTACTCATAGGTTTAATTATTGTGTGATGCATGCCTAGTGACTAATGTGTTCCGTTGCTTGCGTGATATCACGTTGCAATCTTTAAATTTGATTCTTTAACAGAAATACACCAAAATAGTATTTCAGTATTCGATCACCCATTTTTACCACCCACAACCACCTACTAGATCGCAGAACACTGCCGCAGCTGCCTCTTCCTCATCCAGCTTAATGTACAACCTCTCCAAGCATGAAATAATGGCATCAGTTGTACTTTTATCTTGCTGAAAAAAATAAACAATTATTTAAAATTGTATTCCTTTTGAGAAATGATATCATTCTTTTCTTGACTAGTTTCTCGATTACTTTAGCAGGGGTGGGGGTCTGAGATATAGGCCTAGATTCTGAGGGAGTTTTAATATCATCACTCTTTCGTATTGCCGTAACAATGGACATTTTTAGTAAATTAGGAAAAGTACCATTCACAAAAGAGTCATTTACAGCACCCACCAATGCATCAAGAGCAGACTCTGGTAAATGTTGAAATACTTTTGTAACTTTAATATCGTTTAGATAAAAATCTGTCTAGTTTTGACACATATATCATATGAACTTTTTGACTTGTTTTGAGCCCCACTATCGCCCATTAAAATCGTGAGCATCATACTTTTTGCACCCTGTATTTAGGCTGTTGCAGTTTATTAAGGACCAAATAAAATAATATGACTATTTTTTAAAACTTTCGATGCTAGAATTTTGGTAAGTTGATAATTCTAGGGGGCATTGCTTTTCTTGCTTCCATGGACCGCATGCCGCTGTATATTATATATGTGTTTTTAGTCCCTTTTTTCTAAGTTCAATATATGGAATAAAATCTTGTCTGCACATAAAATTCTAGGACAATTACGACCTAAGAAACTCAGGTTTAATCAGTTGCAAACTTCTAAAATATTTCCTAAATATACAATATTACCGCCCGTTCCCAATAAAAATGTGCAGTTTTCAGAATTAAAAAAAAAACTGTTGACGATTTAATAAAATTTATATAAAATTAATGTCAATTAAATTAAAATTTTACACAAAACGATATACAAAAATATGAGTTAACATTTTGCTAGTATCTAAGTAGACCAAGCTATAATATCTGTAAAAAAAAGAATTGTTGAATGTATGAGGCGGCAGGCATATTTTTACTGAACACTATTTAGAAAGATGTATATAACAAGAATTGAGATATGCTCCCTTTCAAAAAACTCAGGATCAGTTGTCAAATACCCAAAATGTGAAAACAAAAATTGCAACCTTGTTGCAAAATAGCAATAAACCAAAAAATGCAGGAAAACTTCTTTTTTGCAAAAACTTTGTACTATGATAAAACATTGTACCAAATTAAGTTAAAATCCGTTTATTAGTTTTTGCATAATAAAATTGCAATTAATTTTTTTTTTTAAATGGACACTTGTGCGAACTGTGTAGAGTCCAGAATATTGAAACAATATGAATAAAATATTTTTTGTTACCAGTGAGATCAAAATATAATATTTTTTTATCATGTTAATGCTGCCTATCATCACTTTAATTAAATAAAATAAAAAAAATAGACAAAAACCGATCTTTTTGAAAAGGTTTGGCTTCCTAAACAACCGCTTAGTTTATAGATTTCATAGTGCCAATCAGAACACTCATAATATGTATTTTTTATCTTATCGAAGAATTGACGTTATTACGGATGGAATTTACTGACGTAGGTCAATCGGAAATCTTTATCGGTAATATTCATCTTTAAAAGCTTATGAGAAGAAAGAGGCACTTACACTGGAGTCCCACCAATTTGTACTAATTGGGACCGAACCCTGCTCGGATTAGCGAAAATTCGGATTAGGCGGATTTTTGTCACGTAATGCCGTATTATTGTCTTTTTGACGCATATATAACGTCTTATGTGTAAAATAGTATAGGTCAGACCCTAAATA
Organism: Listronotus oregonensis; assembly: GCA_019359885.1. Classification (NCBI taxonomy): domain Eukaryota; kingdom Metazoa; phylum Arthropoda; class Insecta; order Coleoptera; family Curculionidae; genus Listronotus; species Listronotus oregonensis. The sequence continues at coordinate 55,737 of JAHBCN010005215.1, forward strand.
CACTTTTATTATTTAACAATAGATGGTGTAAAGCCGATTTAGTGCATTGAGTCAGAAGAATGACTTAAAATTGTGCTAGTCAATAATTTTGTAAGTGTCTAACAAATAAATGATTATGTATAAGATTTTGTTAATAAACATACTTAAAAAAACTTGTTTTTCTATACTTTTCCTAGTTCTTAAATTTTATAAAAAATATATGTTTTTGTCTTGGCCCTGTTCGGATTAGATTTATTTTCGGATTAGCGAGGTTCGGATTAGCGGGAGTGTAGTGTATATTGTACTAATGGCTTTTTAGCAAAAACATGCCTGTCACCTCTTACATCCATTCAAAAGTAGAAAACTTGTTACCTACTTGTATAACTTAGGCATTATCGTGCTATTAATTTTTAAAAAGTTTCGCGTTTGGTATTCTCACAATTTTCAATATAAACGTATATTTTTAGAATATAAAAGAATCAATAATCATTTTTTAATATATTATTCATTATTACTTTGTAAATGCAAAAGACATTTTCTTACATTTTTTCTGGATAAATAATTTATACTAAGAATTATTAAATAGGACACGTTGGAGCTCATTAAATTTGACTTTCGAAAAAATGTATTAGACTAAACATTAAATATTTATGTAATTAACAAAGAATTGCAATTTTGTAAAAAAAACCTAAAAGATATGTTTTTTCTAAATACAAGATAGAAGACGTAGCCTAACGTCTCAAAAAGAGTTGATGGTAAGTAGGTAAGCTGTTTTTAGCTCTGGAAGCAAAAAGCTTAGAGAACTTAGGGCAGCGATGGCAATGACAAAATGAATTAAGAAATTTAGGGACCTAATTAAAAAAATTTACATTTGTCTCAACATTTAAACATACCAACAAAATTCATTGTAAACCTGAAAACCGATGTTTTTACAAAATGATGAAAATTTTGAATAATAGCTACAACTGATGACTGATAATTGGCTTTTATAATTAATATTGTTTACGAACCTGTGCTAGTATTTCATGGACGTAAAGTTTTTAGATGAACATAAAGCAATTATCATTATTAGAGATCTCATTCGCGTTTTAGGGCTAAACTGATGCAAATTTTTGGTAACGTTGCTGTTACCAAAAGCTACAATTATTTCCCAAACTTAAAAATTTCATCGGGGTTGTATTAATTCACAAAAATAGCAGTAACGCCTAACTTTACCTGTTACTAATTTTGTTAAAATTTGATTTATTAGATAAAAATTGAAATGAAGCTAATGAATTGACTGGTTCAACATGGATTCAAAAATTTATGGAAACAAGAAAAGTTTTAAAATTAATAACACAGGTCCACAAAATAAAAAAAAGTAGTGTGTGCTGGGTGTCGGACTAGAATTTTCCGGCTTATTTTTTTCCGCTAAAGAAGAATCTGAAGTCAAAATTAGGGGTCAAACAGCAAAAAATCGAGAAAAACCCAAAAAACCGATACCGTACATTTACCGGCAGAAACCGGCTACCACGGAATGTTTGGTAGGGACGACTATATAAACTATAAGAGATACAAAAA
>JAHBCN010005216.1:0-57300 GCA_019359885.1 Listronotus oregonensis
TCACATACATATTGTTTTTTAATTGCATATGAATCTAGGACTTCCAAAAGTTGCGTTTTTTTGTAACTGAATTTAAAATAAATATCATTTTCCAACAAATATTCCTGGATTTCAGTTTTTGAACTTGATAAAGCTGGTGCTTTGTGAAGCAGACGGCCGTGGTAGCTTGCCTTATCCATGACAATAACACTGTTGTTTGGAATATTTTTTAAAAGATAATTTTGAAACCAGTTTTTAAAGAGTTCTGCACTTGTATCCTCATGATAATCCAAGCTAGAATCCTTAATATTATTTGCAGACAACAGCAAGCAGTTTGGGACAAATCCGTCTTCTGAACCAGCGTGTATTATGGTAATGCGTTTTTCTTTATTTGAAGTTGCTTTCGTCTGACAGTTTTGACTGGGATCAACCCATTCTTTGGATACTGTGTCGTGTGTATCGAACCATGTTTCATCAAGGTAAATTATGGATCTGTTTTCTAACCTATATCTTTATATTTCTTGAAGGTAATTAAACTCCAAGTGCGTAATCTGTGCGATTCCATTACTACTTGTCTTTTGCCTATTTTGCGGTATTTAAATCCCTTTTTACAAACAACTCTATGGAGGGTGGCACGGCTAATATTTATATCGGTTTCGTCTTCGTCTAGCTTCTTTTTAAGTTTATCCAAGGTAGGAATAACTCCGCTTTCATAAAGACAATGTATCTTCCTTCTTATAAGGTTTTAATCACTATTGTCTATACGGTGAGATTGAAAATCACTACGTTTTTTTCTTTTGTTCAATTCTTCACTAATAATAATATCCCTTATCGATGATATATGAGTTTTTGTAAGAAGACAGGTTTCTTTTAAAGCTTCTTGTTTAATTAGACCTCTACTGATTAAAGTTTCATACACATTTTTCACAACCAGTTTTGCATCTAATGACAAATGATTTCGACGCGACATAGTTATATTCTCGTAAAACAACTTTTTCGAAACGCACAGTAAAAACGGTTATTCAACACTGCCACTAAAATATTAGCCAAAATATTTATATGCCTAATGGTTAATACTCAAGAAATACCTGGCCCACCCCTGCCCTTATGAACAAATGGGTTTACCCAATAACAATAGGTAATAACATCGTTAAAGGTTTATTGGAGTATGGTCCGTCAAAAGCCATAACGATATACTTTGAGACAGACTATATAAGTGTTGTTTAATGTAAGATGGGTAATTACCTTTACCTGTTCCGAGACTATTTATTTCTTTGGTTCTCTTCCTTCTGAAAGAAGTGGTCAACGAATTCAATTTGGGTTTTACAATTTCACTTGTGGTATTTAGTTTTGAAGCAATTTTATTTGGGGCATCTTGTTTTTTGGTATTTAAGTGATAAAAGCGGTGTTTTGGATCCCATAATTCAGGCTTTAACTCGTATAAATATATCTCACTAATACTCAAACTGGAACAAACACAAGTCACGACAAATTCTTTTGATCTTTACCGACTTCGTACAGAACCCCACAAATCTCAGCAAACACACGCAAATGCTTACAAGCAGTGGCGTACCGAGGGAAGGCAAGGGGGTATTTGCCCCCCTCCAAAAGACTTGAGAAAGATTTTTTTAAGAACTCAGCCGTAGCGCGCGGGGTGACGCCCCCCAGATTTTTTTTACTATCAGAATTTCCTAAGTTTTTAGACCAAAATTTCTTAAAATTTAGTTTAATTTTTTGTTTAAGTTTCTGTCTTGACAACGGTGGCCGACTTGCCACCGAAACGTAGACTAGTATTTGTGATTTTTTAGTCTTTTGGGGGGTTTTCTTCTTTTTTGTTGCAGGCGATCTGCAAGTTCATAGGGGTCAATAGGGCTGGACAGGGTCAGCTCGTATACCCCGGGACCTGGACCCAAGAGGTCCCATTTTCCAAAAAGTAGTAAGGCGAGTATCCCAAATAAAACAAACTGAAACATGAATCCGCCACAAAACTATAGAACATATTTAAGATTGTTATATTTGTCTTTTTTTGTTTATTGCTTTTTTTGCAACATTCTTGGAGCATTTTGCGATTTTAAACTCCTATCTTGTGGAAAACCTAATAAAAAATATTTTTCTCACTACAATTTTTCGCGACGACCAATACTTACAAAGTTATAAGCGATTAAAGTGAAAAAATAATTTTCTTTGATTTTTTTTTTCATTTTTTACTTTTAACAAATGTTATGGGTCTTTTTGAGAGAGAGCATATCTCGATTCTTCTTCCATTTTTTTTTTATCTTGGGACAGTCCACGAAGGCTGATGCCTAAGTACTAACGTACCGTGGGTGTCTTAAGTGTGGTGAGAGGAGTTTGTTCACACGGGACTTACATATTTGGAGATTGGGAGGGAAGAAAAAAACCTCCGCGGGAAGCAGTTCCATAGTCTTGGCACTCTAGGGATGAAGGAACAAAGAAAGCGAAAAGTTCGGGGCCTCTCTAGCTGAACTGTAAAAGGATGCATAAAAGTTGCACTACGTGTTGCTTTGCTGAGAGCTGCCAGAGAAGAAATTATACTGGCCAACTCCTCTGAGCAGAAGCCGTGAAAATACCTATAGAGCGACAAATCCCCTACAGCTCGACGGTGAGCAAGAAGAGGAAGACTTTCTGTAAGCGTGGGATCATTAATCAGACGAACGGCTCTTTTTGAATGGAAACCAGAATGCTAAGTGTTGTGGGGGACGTCATTCCCCAGACATGAGAACAATATTCTAAAGAGGGTCTGATTTGGGATACATACAGAGTATACAGATTGGAAGAAGAGAAATACTTTCTGGCTCGAAAGAGGAATCCAAGCTTTTTTAAAGCTGCCGAGGCTATGGATGTAATGTGCTTGTGCCAGTTGAGGTTATTTTTAGAAGTAACGCCGACAAGATTAAACGACTCTTTGTTTTGCAGAGCTTGGCCGCTCATATGTAACGTTTGAGCATTTGCAGACTTTTTCCGCGACAGCGAACACGACTATCTTTTCGAGGCATTAAACTGAACAAGATTTTTTGCGCCCTAATCCAAGATAAGTTTGAGGTCTTGTGAAAGAGATATCTGCATTGACCTGCGCTTGCTTTCCAAATCAGAATTACATATACAGCTTTACGAAAGGTTTCCAGCAAAAACATGCCTGCCACTTCGTACCCAACCAAAAACAAATTAGGCTTGGTCTAGTTATTCATTTTTGCAATTTATCATTTCAAACAATTCAATGTCAAATTTATGTTCTGAAATGAATAAATTTAAATAAATTAAAAACTGAATAAGCATGTACCCTGTTATACAATTGGCAATGCGGCGAGGCAATCGTTGACCTTTAAATTTTCAATATCAAGCTCACAAATGCAATCGGACAAATAAGCTAAATGAAACTTAATAAAAAGTTTTTTTGTATGTTATAAACCATTTTTAAAGTTTATTTTATCACCCTAAATTTTTAAAAGATAAGTTCTGAATCTTTATGGTATTGTTTTGTAAAACCATATGGGTGCAATATTCGCGCCTCTGTCTCCAAATAATATGTTAGTCTCTTAACTAAGCCAATGCGAACATCAAAAACGGGAAGCATTTAATAATTGCCCAAAGAGAGCCCCTGATAGGAATTTCATCTAATTACGATCACCCTCGAAAGGCGTGGGGTGCAGGACTGGGCCCCTTGGGCTCTTTATCCGGAAAAAGCAGGGATTTGGGCCTAGAGGGAAAATAAGTATGCTGAAAATGCATTACAATATAACAGGAATAAACAACGGTTCGGGCAAACCTTTATACCTATTTCTGTTAAGAAAAAAGTGAGAAATATTAATGCCTGAAAACAGGCAACGGGAGCGTTTAAAGTTTGTATGAATTCTCGGAAATGTACATTTTATTTTTAGAAAATTACTGTTAGAAAAATATTTAAAATCTGTGGAAAGCCGCATACTACATATTTTCACTATGGAAAAGAAGTGACATTTAAACACCTAATTTTAGAAAATGGCCTACAAAAAAATCCGAGATTTACTTAAGCAGCAATATACAGGGTGATTCATGAGGAAATGACAATACTTCAGGTACTTAGTCAAGGTCCAAAAATAAACATAAAAGCCTATACAAATATGGGTCCGCAAGGCCTTCGTTTTCAAAATACAGGGTATTAAAATTTTTATTTATTTTTTTATTTTTTAAATAAAATCTATAATAATGTAAATATTGGAGTAAAAATTGGTATCCGGGGATTTTTTGGTATAACGGATTCGAATCTAATCTTATTACGGCTTTTACTTGTAGGGGGAGCCACCTACACGTCTTTTTACTATTTTGAACAATCACCACTTTTACGGCCCTGTATTACATTTTTAAGTAAATTAAATAATTGTTTTGTCATTTTTATGTCAAAAAGTTATACTTGGTAAAAGTTGATATGAGCAACCGTTTTCGAGATATTTGGATTTAAAAAAAATACGATGCGTCTGATTTTATTATGCAAAATTAAAAAAAAATAAAACAAAATGTATAATTAAACAATATGTATTTTAATTTTCAATAAAATTATTGTTCTTAAATTATGTTCGGCAAAACATAAGCTAGGTTTTATAATTTTTAAAAATTCCACCATTTACTTCTAAGTACATTTCAGCTCTGTGGTGAACACCCTGTATCTCGGAAACGAAGGTCATGCGGACCCATATTTGTATAGACTTTTATGTTTATTTTGGGACCCTGACTACTTACGAAAGTATTGACATTTCCTCATGTACACCCTGTACTATTTACCATATATTTTCTTTACACCGAAAAAGGAATGGTTATGATCGCAGTTTTTTAATTATTTTGATTTTAAATCAAAAAACAAGTATTTTTTTTAGCTTATGTCACTCTTTCCAAAAATAAATTAATACAATTATAGAGTAATGTTTTTTTCTTCTCAAAAATTGATTGAAAGTTATTCAAACATAGTCATAACAAGAAAAATGTCACTTTTCTTGTAAAAATCCTTTTAGAAATTAGGTTTTTTATCTTGAGTAGTATTGTTGCCAAATGTGACGATTGTCGTGTGGCGGTATCGCAGTGGGGATGAAATAGTATATTATATTATAAGGATTAAAAGTGCATCTTTTTTCGATTTATTTTTGCAGCTGCGAGGCGGAGCGTAGCGCAGCCGAGCGAATGCAAAATTGCGAGTAAAAATAAGCACTTTTAGTCCATATGATATATACTATTTTTTTCTCCAACCAAGTCAAAGTTAATACATTTAGTTATTCAAAAATAGTTTTTTTATCCTAGGATTAAAAGTAGCACTTTTGCATTATTTTTTGGACTTCGGAAGTAACAAATAATGTTAATGATATATTTTTTTAAAAAACCTTGCTTGAATATTATTTAATTTTTAAAATGTATATAACAGGATATCTGATAAATTTTTTAATTTAATATAACTGTTGTCCAGAATATACAGGGTATAGACAAATTAAAAATATACCAATATATTATGATCAAGAATACCATATTTTGCCTAAAATTTAGAGTTTTATTCATACAAAAATTGGATTGATGTTTATTTTTTAAAACTTACTGTGCGATAAAAACTGATCTCCAAAAATAACACAGATACTGAGTATGTTATTAGAAATACGATATTATTAGGAAAAGTGGAACATGCTTGCTACAGCACATTGTTGGGTGGGACTTTTCTGTAAAAGTGGAGTAATTTATAAAGCGAATTGCTCTTCATTGGAATAAATTAAAAATGCTGACAGTTGTGAGAGACGCTTCACTTTACATGGAAAAAGTATTTTGGAGAGGGATACATGTCATGATACCTGCAGAGTATACGGATTCGAAGGAAAGATATTCTTTCTGACTTAAAGGAGGATTCTAAGCTTTCTGGAAGCTGCTGTGACTACGAACGTAATAGGTTAATTCAAATAAGGCTCTTCTCAAGAGTAATACCTACAAGGTTTAATGGCTCTTTGTTCTGCAAAGCTAGAGCATTCATAAGAAATTATTAACTGTATGCAAAAGCATATGCAGGCAGGAATTTAATTATGTTTACTCGAAAACGGCACAATTTACGAACAAAATGCACTAGACAAGACTTAATGATCCCACGCTCACAGAAAAGCTTCCTCTTCTTGCCCATGGTCGAGCTGTAGGGGATCTGTCGCTCTTCTATAGGTATTTTCACGGCTTCTGTTCAAAGGAGTTGGCCAGTATAATTCCTTCTCTGGCAGCTCCCATTAGAGCAACATGTAGTGTTATACATCCTTTTACAGTTCGGTTAGACAAGCTCCGGACTCCTACTCTTATGAGTAAAATAATCCAAAGCTTCTTGACTGCCCTGCTTACTCCTTCCAAAACTTTAAATAATTATAAGTATTTACTTTAGCAAAACGAAATCCTCTTTTTTAAAAATGTCTTTCAATCTTATATATCATGTTTACACTAGGATAATTAATTTTAAAGCTCGGTTTTTGATTGCATTTGTTGAATAGCTATACTATTGCATTGTACTTATAACTTTGTCCTTAAGTTTTGGGTCAACAAACAAAATTTTCAATATATTTTTTAATAATACGCCCAATACATGTATCAAAGCCTTCGTATATTTTGCCGATCTACATTACCGCCAAAGTTTTGTTAGTTTAAAAATATGATTGGAAAAAAATAAACATTTTATTCCAACGAAGAAGTGATCAATCATTTTTGTTTTTAAGTGATTTAAATTTTTAATTTGTTTTATAGCATATTGAAGAAATTAGTTTGCAGACCCTAAAATATCACACTCTCTGTAAGGTTTGTTTGTTTCTTTGCAATATTTTTGGTTCTCCAAATCAATATTAATTAAAGGTCCTTTGAAAAAAGTTATCTGCATTACTGTAAACGTGCGTACAACTGAGACCGCAGATAAAGTTCTATATTTATTAATTTACTTTAATTAAATTTTTAAATTAAACAGTTGGAGGCCCCCATTTTTTGTAGTCAACAAAGAGTATGTGTTAACGGAGCATAGTTCTATAGGCTGATTGCTAGTAAGTCATCCAGTCGAAACGATTTCTTGGAATTAAGAGAAGAAAGAATGGGCTGGATCCTAGTGTTGCCCAAATCGGTCTTACCGTTGCAGTCTTGGTCTTATTCTTGTATTTTTGCAAGACCAATATATAAAGGTCTATAATTAATGAATTTTATTACATTTTTAATTTAATAGTTGAGAGCCCCCACTTTTTGTAGTCAACATACGCCACTGTTTGCCACAAGTAATTTAAAAGAGGATATGTTTACCAATTATTTCTTTAAGCTGATTGCTGGTAAGTCGTCCAGTCGAAACGATTCCTTGCAATTAAGAGAAAAACGGATGATCTGGATTCTAGTGTTGCCAAAAATCGGTCTTGGTATTGCAGTCTTGGTCTTGTTCTTGTATTTTCGCAAGACCAAAATATAAAGGTCTATAATTAATGAATTTCATTTCATTTTTAAATTAAATAGTTGGGAGCCCCCGCTTTTTGTAGTCAACGTACGCCACTGTTTGCCATAGGTTATTTAAAAAAGGGTATATATTTACAACTACATTTTATTAAGCTGATTGCTGGTAAGTCGTCCAGTCGAAACGTTTCCTTGCAATTAAGAGAAAAAAGAATGATCTGGATTCTAGCGCTGCCAAAATCGGTCTTGGTCTTGCAGTCTTGGTCTTGTTCTTGTATTTTTGCAAGATTAATATATAAAGGTATAGTTGAGAGGCCCACTTTTTGTAGTCAATGTATGCCACTGTTTGCTATAGGTAATTTAAAAGAGGATATATTTACAACCATATTTCATTAAGCTGATTGCTGGTAAGTCGTCCAGTCGAAACGATTCCTTGCAATTAAGAGAAAAAAGGATGATCTGGATCCTAGTGTTGCCCAAAATCGGTCTTACCCTTGTAGTTTTAGTCTTGTTCTCGTATTTTTGCAAGACCAAAATATGAAGGTCTAGAATTAATGAATTTCATTACATTTTTAAATAAAATCGTTAAGGACCCCCACTTTTTGTAGTCAACGTACGTCACTGTTTGCCATAAGTAATTTAAAAGAGGATATGTTTACAACTATATTTCATTAAGCTGATTGCTGGTAAGTCGTCCAGTAGAAACGATTCCTTGCAATAAAGAGAAAAAAGGATGATCTGGAATGTAGTGTTGCCCAAAATTCGTCTTGGTATTGCAGTCTTGGTCTTGTTCTTGCATTTTCGCAAGACCAAGACTGACACTGCAAGATTTAAGCAAGAACAAGATTGAGCCTGCGAGACTCTTGCGTCTCGCAGATAAGTCAAATTCACATTTGGGTGTTATTGGAGGAGTACCTAAATAAATCGAAAGCAGCCAGTTTGGAAGAGATTTTAGAGTGGGGGCGGAGGCATGAGACGGAATATCCAATTTTATTGAAGTTAGCTCGTGATTTTCTTTCAATACTTGCAACTTCAGTACTTGTTAAGGGATTATTTTCTAAAGAATTGTTTGTAATTGGCGGAAATGATTTGTCAGCCAGATAACTACTTTGTATTAATTATTGGTCAATAAAATTAATACAAAGTAACCATACGCCAAAACTATTGTTCTGTAATTTATATAGCTCTTTTTCCATAAAAAATAAAGGCATATCACTATCTATCTTGACAATGTCGTCTGGGCCCGCTTTAGGAGAGGGTAACCCGGGCATCTGCCCGGAGCAGCAAAATTTGGGGCACATTTATATCGATAAAATATAAAACAAGTAACAAGTAAATAAATAAATAAAGCCACCTTGGGAGCCAGTAATTTAAATTTAAATTTTTTGTCCATTAGGCATTTACCATTTTCTTTGTGAACAATAAAATCTTTACTATGAATTTATTAAAAGTTTTGTCTTTGTTACGCCGAATTGTACCAGAAACGCAAAAATTCCTAGCTAAAAAAAAACTTTTTATTTTAGTCCAGAAGCATATTATTATACACGTTTGGTTAAAATATTTTTTTCCAGTATATTCCACGTTAAAAGTAATGCTAGAGATTCGAAAAGAATATGCACGTTAATTTAAATACAATAAATTAGGGCAATATTCCAATAATTTTGTGCCAATAATCAAAGACTTAGTTTTCCCATGAACATATATGAATGCATTGCTCAAAGATCTTAAAAGAAATTACAAAGTAGATTTTTTTTACAATTGATCAAGCCATCAATTCTCTAGAAACTTATTTAATACTTCTAAGTGACCATAGTACATATTTTGAATTTCTTTATGACATCTACAAGACTCTTACTGCACGACCAAGGCTGGGTTCGCAATACCAAAAACAAGACCAGGGGTATTCACGCAAGACCAATATCAAGACTGGTAAATATTCGTCTTGGTCTTGCATTTGGGCAACGTTACTGTGGATACTTTCGGAAACTTTATGGGAAGCTGAAGCTACTGTTAAAAAAAAAAAAAATAACTTGGATGGTTGAAACTGGCAGCAAATTGTTAAGCAAAAAGTTAGAACGGAAAGAAACAGGTAGAATGACGATGAAACTTCAAACGACCTACACAAATGAGATACTAACCTTTTAAAAGACCGATAACAAAAATTCTTTATGCAATGGATGTAAAACGTAGGTATTTGCCCAGTCGTTAGATAGATTAGGAAGAAAAATATTAGACACTATCAGCGGTACGTTGGGCTGCCACAAGACAAAAAAGTGTTAGTGCATTATTTTACACATTCTAATAATATGCTCTAACCTTCAAATATATACCTACTAGAGACAGCCTTGCCGCTCCGCAGTGCGAACAGTCTGCAAGAGAGAGAAATCGCCAATGAGTCTAATCCCTTTCCCTCTCGCTCTCCGTGCTAATTGGTGGGCAGGGTATATAACTCTCTGACCAATCAACACGTGGAGTAAGAGCGATAGGGATCAAACTTATTGGCGCTTTCTCTCGCACACGCTCGATCGCTCGATCGCACGGCCGAGCGGCAAGGCTGCTACTAGAAGGTATATCTTCAGGGTTCTAACCACGTCAACATTATAAATATGCTTTTCTTACTGTTTTCTGTACTACGTGATGCCTCCAGGGCCGCCGCCAAAAAGAATGTAAAGGGGGTCAAAAAGTTAAGGGTAATTCACTAGCTCAGAATTAATTGAATTAAAAACACAAGTAAAAAGACCTACCCAACTTTAACATCTAAATAATAATCATATTCATTTAAACTCCTAGGCGATATTGTAAAATTTAAAGATTTAGACGGAAATTGTTTTATTTTAAGTAATTTTTAAAAAACCCATAGGGGGTCGACGGAACCCTCTAACCCCTCCTGCTGGCGGGCACGGATGCCCCTGACCTTAAACATTTTTTTCTCTAAAATTTATCACATGGAAAAATAAACCAGTACGCCTATGCTTAACTCCCACTAATCAGCTGAGCTATAACGAGTCTAAAAAATGCAAACTAATTAAAAATGCGTTTTATTGTTTCTAAAAAGTATTACGTTATCAGACTTAATATTTATTTAAAAAAAATCGGGTTGCCTACCCAGTTTGTCATAACAAAACTAAAAGCCTATTGATGCATCAGCTGCAATAAATATAGAATTTTAACAGTGTACTCGAGACTCGTTATCCGACAAAAGCTGGCAGAATACGAACCGGCGGTAGAACGGTTTATATACCTGAAATATATAAGGGGAAAATAAATACATAACCGGCCTATGTATTACTTCCCTCTCTGTCGCACATCTGTGAACAAAACGCATCAGTCTGTCGAGCGAGATCGTGGAGTGCTTTGGAATAACGTTTCGCTGTGAAAAATCGAGTTTATTGTTTAAAGGACATGAAGAATAACGGAAAAATTTATGGTACCTGTGAAAAGTATCGGTTTTGAATAGTTTAATATAGATTTTAGTGAAAAACACCGAGAAATATACGAATAACCCGGTAAAATGTGTGTCTTTAGAGGTTATGTTTGTCTTTAAGGTCGATTTTGGTCCGCTTTTCAAGCAAGCGGCTGTTTACTGTCAGTTGCTTTTGTTTTTTATTTCATAATAATAAACAAATAATTAAAAATGCTTGTAAATAACATTTCTAGCTGAATTATTTAGATAATTTTAAAAAACAAACCACATTTTCTTCCTCTAAAGCCTTTTAAAGTCGAGTTGAAAGTTTTTAAAGCCAATTTGTTTGTGTAAATTATCTAGTAAAATTTTGAAAGTTAAAAGTGTCTTTAGAAAATTATTACGTTAGTGAGCCATGCATTTATTATAAAGTGACAGTATAAAACAAAAATTTCGGTGTTAAAGTGAGTTTTTTGTGAACAAGTTAGTGAAAATGCAAAATTAAAAGGATTATGTGGAACTAAAAAGGATATTAACCGTACACACAGGTAAGATCTTTTTTTATTTACGGGGAATATTATTTATCACTTGCTCTGTCGCTTATTTTAGCTTTTTTTGAGTTTCTTAAAGTAACAGTTGAATGCTGTCAAAGGTAGAATATTGCTAAAAGGTATTTTAGAGGCGTTTAAAATTTATTTCGTCTAAAATATCCCGTTTTGCATGTTTTAGGCCAAAAATCTAAATTGGCCATTGTAGCCAATAAGTAATTTTTAGAATATTTCAAAAAACTAGAATAATTTGCTGCATATTGCATCTTTCTTATGCATGACAATCCCATTGGTCACTTGCCTCTGAATTTACCAATCAGCTTTTAAGTTTAGTTGGGTACATTGGGCATAGATTAGGCTTAGGATTAGAATATTTTTTTTAGTATTTAATATAATTTTATAGGTATATGGTATATATAATGCCTTATAACCCAATTTTGTTTTTTCGCGATTTTTTTTTGTAGTAGGTATTTAAGTATATTACCAAATTTATTCTCAAGCACCTAATTTTACATTGGACTAATGAAACCCAAAAATAACTTAATTATTATGAAATGGTGCTCTAGAAGGTTATAAAACCTACATTTTTTGGGCGAAAAAGTATTTCTTTTCCGCCAGGACCTTACTTACCGTCGGTATTTTCTGAATTGCTGGTTATGTTATCGTTTTTTTTTCTTTTTGAGTAGGTACTTTTCTATGTATCTTTCTTGTTGTCTATTTAATATGTAGTTCTATGGGTGTTACTAGAATTTAGGTTTCGGCTGGGGTTTGGATAAGTGTTTATGTATTTAGGTTGATAATTTGTCTAAGTACTTACTACTGTTATAGTTACCTAACATTGATTTTTTTTAACTGAGTGGGTATCTAATCTAGGTAATCTCTAATGAAGCAAAGAATGTTATATATTATGTGTTTTACTCTAGATTTTATTTTATTGCCCCTTGCCGGTTATTTTAATTTAGTTTTTTTTAAGATAACAGCTTAAAAATTATATTATTTAAGTGCATGGTTTTCATGGTTATTTTTTATTTACACCCAAAATTTGCTTTAAGTATGCATGCTCTAAAAGAAAACATTTAGTAGGTATAATGAATTTTAAGCAAAATATATTACTTACTGCTTCAGTAATATATTTTTTTTGGGTTTTTATTTAAGTAGATGTGTTTTAACAACGAAAATACCTATGTTCTGTATATATACCTACTTAGCTCTAAGGTTTTTTTGTTTTTTTACTTTTTATCTATTTGCAGACCTACCAGGCACACAAAGGTAGGTACATAGTTCCGTATAAGAGTATAAGTGTAAAGCTGGTACTTATTTTTTTGCATAATGTTGGTACTTGGGAAATCGTTGACGGAACAGAGAAAAAATGGGTTAAGCATTCAAAATTGCTGCAACCACGGTACCCCGTAGGAGCTTGATATACTGGCATTTATAAGGTTTCCTAAGGATTCAAAAAAAAAAAGTACTGGTTTTATGAATTGTGTTAACCTAAATAAACTGTTATTTAGAAATTCCAATTCTCGTGCCAATCAATACGCAGCTTATATAAACCCACCATAAAAAACCCATTTTACGAAGTAATTTGTATAAAATATTTTAATTTTTCACTTACCCGGAGTCCCATTGTCGATTTCAATATAAACCTCGATATAAACTGACATTGGATTTATTTCGAGGCTCTGTTCCCAAATCCGAAGACAGTTTTCTTGGTGCGGAGATCACCAATTTTTAAGTTAATAGGCTTAAAACTGCAGAATGTTTTTAAAAATTTTTCCATCTTAAATCAGGTAACACCCAAACCGGATGATTTTATAATACAACACTTATTATTTTACAGTATATACTATTTTTTTTCAGTTGGTTTTTTTTACCTTAAGAATGATGCACCATACAACTAAAAAGCGCGATATTTTTTTATTAAAAATAATTAATAAATAATCGTGAAAAAATAACTAAAAAACTAAGGGATCTTCCGTAAAAAAACCTGATTTCAGATTCATGATAGGCCCGCGAAAATCCCCTGCATCGAGCCTTACATGCTAAATTTACCAGTTATTTTGTTAAATGTTACATTGGGTAGGTATTAGGTACCTTCGTTAATCGATACTACTGGATAGCAGGTAGAAAATTATTCTAATTAAATAATGTCTTATTAAGTTTCTAAAAGTTTCAACAAGTACCTATGTGGAAAAGTGCCGAGGTAAATTCCACTGATGACATTAAATATAGATTTCTATAACTATTTTGCAAAAAAAATTTGGCTTTCTCATTGTATAACTATCTCGTCCTGATAGACGCACCTTAAATAAATGGCTTTTAGTGATTGAATTGGATCTGCCGAATGATTTGATTTTTGTAAAAGACATCAAAGACATCCTTGGAGATAATCGGGATATTCTTGGAGGATATCCTTGGGGATATCTAAAGATACATCCAAAGACGACTTTAAAGGTTCTTCCTCAAATTCTTAAGATATTTATATGCATAGCATAGCATTGCAATGATCTTTGAAGTCTTTAAAAATATCCCAAACCTACCTCAGATGTTTACCGACCGACGGTTGTCGAGTCGGCTCCCTGTTCTTTGCTTCATAAAAACAAAAATAAAACAAGGCGTTTAACAATCATAAACAGTTTTGTAACTTATTTTTCTTTGAAAAAGTTTTTTTTATATATTTCTTTCGACTGTAGCTTGGATAAATAATATGACTGGAATTTGAATCTAATTTGTTGCTAATTTGTTTCTAAAATAAGGATTTTGTTGCTCAAGCCGATTTTGAAAAATCGAAATTACTACTCTATTGATAAAAAGAGCCGGGTTTCGTTAATTACTTGTTGACTGTATCACACGATTTTGTTGCTATTTGTTGCTATAATTAGCCATGCTTATCAATATGTTAGAATTTTTTTTAATATGCTACCTTAAACTTCATTTTTCACCATGATATCAACGGCTGTGATTTTATTGCTGTGCAGGCAAGCACTTACTTGCTCTTATAGTACAAGCAACAAAATAGTTTCTAACGATCCACCGATATTTTTTATATTTTTCAATTTTTCTGTTACATGCAATTTTAGGTCAGCAAGTTCTCACGTCTGAAATATAATTGGAGAAAATAAAAAGCCGCTTTAACTAACTAGAACTAACTATGACCGACCAAAACTGAGGGTTTTTGAATTTGTCTAAAAGGTCGGCCATGGTTAGTTCTGGTTAGTAAAGCGGCTTTTTATTTTTCCCAATTATATTTCAGACGTGAAAATGCGGGGACCAATTAAAAAAGACCCCGATTGGACAACACTACACGCTTTTAGCAGTTTAAGGTAGCATGTTTAAAAAAATCTTACATTTTGATACCTACTGCTAATTTATAGTAACAAAATCGTGTGATACAGTTGTCAGGTAGGTAAATAACGATTTATCAAAAATTATTGCTATCTTTATATTAATAGAGCAGTAATTTCGATTTTTCGAAATCGGTTTGAGCAACAAAATCCTTATTTTGAGCAACAGATTAGCTCCAGAATTCCAGTGAGTTTACCCTGCTAGCCTGATAGAGCTACGCAAGACAGTCATCTACTATTAATTTTTGCTAAAATTTAACCGGCAATAAGATAAAAACGTAAAAATACATCACATCGCCATTTCTAAAACTAAATCAATCTAATGACCATTGAAAATGGTAGAAAGTTTTCCAAATATACCTATGAGACTGGCTGTGCATGTGTGTGTCAGTTTTATTACACAGGCATGTTGTAATTATATATATTATATTATAATCCTGTATTCTTCCCCAATAATACTATACTTCGTTTCACGAGGGTTTGTACTTTCGTCATCAATTGCCTTACCTTTTTTAACAAATTAAAAAGGTCAAATATGAATTAGCTACGACAACCCTTTTTTCCAAGTCATGACGTCATTGATGAAGTAAGTACAAACCCTTGTGAAACGTTCTATAGTTGTTAAATGCATTCTCCCTAAAAATTAGTCAGTGAAAACTGGCAGGTGTCAAAAATTTGTGAAGTGTATAGGGTAGAGGCACCACTTATGGCCACCTTAAGAAAAACTTAGCAATTGTGCGCTTAGTGCATTTATATGGTTATTGAAAAAAAAAATAAATAGGTAACAGGTCCGCCAGTTAATCTTGACTTATGGTCACCACATATTTGACATTTATTTGTAAGGTACCCACTATGAAAATTAAAAAAAAAATGGAACTAGACATTTTAGAGCAAGTAAAATTTATTAATGTTACAAAAAAGATACATATTACTTAAAAGGGCTTTTCAAACACATCAACAAAACTAGTAAACTTTATCATTAATTTTCTTCCTTCTGCAATTAATGCAGGTCCGGTAATATTCCCAAAACATCTGTTTTGGAAATAGTTGATATATTATTTTCAAATGGCGTACTGTTGCTACATATTTGTAGGTAAATGATTTTCTTTTTCCACATGCAGTAAACCTCACTAACACAAAATTTCCCGGTTTAATTGGTTGGTCTGCTGGCAGAATTTCAGCTTGTTCTATTTCTGGAGAGAACCATGAAACGTCATCGCTGTCGGTCGTATGTATTGATATGTCTTCACTGTCAGATGAACTAGATGAGCTTATTATCTTTTAATTTTTTTCTTGGTTTTCCTTTTTAAGGCATTTACCTGTGAAATACGCTTTAGATCTCGCTGTACCTGTTTTTCTTTTTTTATCTCTTCGTTTCTTAGCTTTAACTTTTGCTTTTCTTTATAGTATGCTACCCATTTATCAGCTGTAACTACAGAAGGTGTATATTCCTTTTTCCTCTGTAAATTTATCCTTGGCAAAATATTTTTGAATGCTCGTTTGAATGTCGAAACTGAATTCTTAGTGGGTGACTAAAATATTGCGTTTTACAAATTCCAGTTTCGTACTTGTCGATGACTCTTGGTCAACTTCTGTCATGTTTAATGGAGAACTTTAAGGCACCGGGGAGGTAAACGCGTTTTCAGAGTCTGGTATAATTTCAGACTCAAATATTGCCAACTCATTTCTGTCAGAATTTTTATTCAAGTCGCTTTCAAAAACGTCATTAGCTATTAAAACCCAGACTTTATATAACTCTGACGCACCTTCTGCACCTTCCCAGTCTTGTCCCCTTCTTTTTGTTAACTTAAATTCATTTAACAGATCTACATCAATCTTACTTTCAAGAAATAATAAATGCTCTTTAGTAACAGTAGAAAGCGCATCTATATTTTGTGATTGTATTGGCTTTCTGACGATAAGTTTATTGTAATCCACCGCTTCTGGAGAAAAAGGATACAATCCAGTTGCCCGAAAACCAGATTTAATGTTGTTAACCATTTTTGGATCCCTTATTATTTGGGAAAGCAACCTAGGTACATCAGCCCTGGTAATTTCTTTTCATTGTTGTCGAATTTAAACTTTTTTACTGTATCTTTCCATTTCACCTTCATAGGTCCAAAAACGGCAACATCTAACGGCTGAAGGATATGCGTAGCATTAGGAACCAAGGCAATAAGGATTATTTGATTCTCTCTACAAAAGCGACATAGGTGCAAAGTAAGATGCGATCTATGTCCGTCTACAAAAATAATAACAGGAAATTTAGTATTTCTTTCCTGAAGGTAGGGCACAAAAACATTGCTAAAGTACTCAAAAAAACAATCGGATATCATCCAGCCATTCTTACTCTTGCCCAGTCCCCATTCTTTAGGTACCATATTAGCAACTCTTGGAGGGATTCTTTCATATTTAAAAATAGCCAGTGGGGGAGCAAAAGTCCCAGCAGCATCGACACCAAACAAAACTGTCAGATTTTCTTTGTCAGGTGCAGTTCGTTCATCGTATAGCAACTTTCCACGAGGACCGAGAATCACTCCTGTGTTTGGCGCTAATGCAAAACCAGATTCATCTAAATTAAAAACTCTAGTAGGATCACTTAAAACCTCAACATTATCACCAAGGGTCGATTTAACTTCTTCAAACCATTTTCTTATTTATTCTTCACTAACAGCGCCCCTACCGCCATGAATGTATTCTGCTTTTTTTCTAGATATTTGTTTATGCCGATTTAAAAAAGAGTGGTACCAAGTTTTACCAGGTCGACCGTTTGCAAAAGGAACATCCAATTTCAATTCTTTTACAATTCTTTGAACAGAACTTAGCAGCCCATCTCTATCGATGGGAAACCCCATTTTGGCACAGTCCATAATCCAATCTTCCAGCACTTTCTCATTTTCTTCTCCCAAATACGAGAAATATCCACAGTGTCCAGTAGATGTTCTGGGTGATTTTCCCTGCAATTTGTTTCTAAGTGTTGTCCTGGGCACCAAACTCTTTACTTGCCTTTAAAACAGGCATTCCATTGTCTACAGCTTCCAGAGCTTCTTCCATTTTAAATGGGGAATATTGATTTTTTCTTTTGAGTGTTTTAGGCATCCTGGCTAAAAATAATATTTGTATTTAGGTATCAGATTTTTTTTAATTGTTGGTGGCCATAAATAAACTATCGCGTTCTACTAATGGCCATCATAGTGACTATAAATCAAGATACAAGGAATTTCAGGTGTTACTAATGGCCACCTAATTTTTTGCAGAAAAAAATATGAAAAATATTGATAAGACACAAAAATACAAGTGAAATGAACTTCCACTTACCTTTGATATTCCCAAAAAAAAAAAAAAAACTTTTAAAAAACCATCAATTACTCCGATGTATCTCTAGCACCTACGAAATAAAACAAATAGGGATGCAATTCACGCTGGTCTTACCTTAACATGAACAGACACGTCTTAGACTGATCAGAATGCACCCCTTCCCCGATCGTAAATTGTACAACTGTTAACGCTGTTGTCAACTCTTATTATTTTGCATCAAAGAAAGAAGTGGCCATTAGTAGGGTTGTGGCCATAAGTGGTGCCTCTACCCTACAAGTTTTCTTTGGTGGTCAAATTTTAATCGTCTGGCGAAAAAGGATGCAGGTCTCGATGCTTGTAAGTTCACTTCCGGGCTAAATTTCTTGGAAAGTAGAAATTTTTTACCTAAGATTGTGATGTGTTAATGTTATAACTTATAACCTCGATTATTACTTAAGTTACTGTTTAATAAATGTCTTTAGTACATCATGGGAAAATTTCAAGCAAAAAAGCAAGGGTATGTTAGTAGTTAATAGTTACCAATATAACTGGCATAAAATCATAAAAAGTTTGTTTGTTATCCATAACCGCGGAGGCGAAATTTAGTTTTGACAGCAAATTGGATTGCAAATGTACCTGACAAACGGAGCACACTATAGTATGTAGTGAATAAAGGAAATAATGAAGTTAGTTCTAGGCACAATCGGGCTATTTTACATTTAAGGATGACGTAAGCAAAAACAAATGTAGGCAAAGTATCCCCATTCATCATTTGCGTTTGTAAACAGATAAATACTTTTTGGGCCAATAAAATACATTTTGGTTTAGTTGTTTTTACTTTTGTCGTTTTCAAGTAAATATGTCCCGATTTTAATTTAAGTTCAGTAAATCTAAATGTCTGAAAAATATAAGAAAGTGTCCCAGGTCTGTATCGTCTTTTCTGAGCCTTAAAAAGAGGAACTAAAGAAATCATAAAGTAATCCTACGATTTGGTTGTCAGGTTTCCTCTAACCGCGGCTCTAGTGGCCATTTAACCTAATTTTTACATCTGTGTACAGTTTTGGCTAACATATATTTTGAGTTATTAATAGATCAGTTAATTTTGTTTAATACATATTTAGGTTATATTTAGAGACTTTGTGGTTGAGGTGTCATTTTAGAAACTTCAAGCGGTGTTGCCAGCTTGTGCACAATTACCCAAACGTAGGACACGAAAATTTGGCAACGTTAAAAATATTAGACAGAAATTTTTACCATCATTCTTGCCTTTAGATCCCCCAAAATTTAACAATAAACCGCATTTTGCATTAGAGTCGCAATTTGGCTGAAAACTAGTGTAATTCTGAATAATAATTCAAGGAATAAATCAAAGAATAATTATGCAATTATCGAGGTTATGTTTTTTTAAATATAAATAAATACATTATTTAAAAGGGAAAAACAACATAAAGGGCAATAATACTATCAAGGGCACAGTCAACGTAATCTTAACAATACAGGTAAAAATTATCAATTGACAAAACGAAAATATGCCCAGAAAAAGTAGTATCGCAAAATTAAATGTTCTCGTCTTTCGAAATGGTCCAAGGAAGGCTGAAACGATTTAAAATGCAAATAAAATTCATTGTTAGTGCAAATGTTGGACCTGAGGTTAGGGCCTAAAACTTTTCCCAGTCCGGCAATAAAGCTTTAGTGGTTGAAAGCGTTTTAAGTCCCTTTTTTATTGCATATTTTACTTTTATTTTAAAGTACATTTCTGGTAACCTTAGTAGTTCTCGGCTTGTATAGTTTTAGTCGAGGTTTTGGGTAAAGGTTGTTGTAACATTTAACGGTTTCACTTAAAATACATAAAACTGAGTCTGAAACTATATTTTAAGAGCTATTCAAATATTTGTTACTCATAGACCTTAACTTTTAAATGTGTTGCTTGGCAATATTTTCTATTTATCTTGAAGGTTTAGCCTAACGCGCTTAGTGTGTATATTAAATAAAACGTTTAAATGTGTTCCCCGCCTGTCATAACTAGTGATGGGCCGAGTCAAGCTAATTGTAATTTAGGTATTCGAATACCAAAAAATTACTCGAGTAAAAGTACAAAGTTTGAATACTTTGAGATGACCAAAAAAGTACTCGGGCACCAAAATTACAGTATTCGAACACTTTAGGTATTCTAAAATTAAAGAAGTACTCGAGTATTCTAACTATAGTACTCGAGTACCTAAGTTCTGTATTCGAATAGAGTAAAAGGGAATATCACGTTGTCCTGTCCTGACACTTGTTTTTTTATCGACGGAGTGAAGACCAAAAAAATAATGTCAATAAGGCTCATTTCCAAACATCGAGTCTAGTTTAATCAAGAATTCGAATACTGGTCATTAGTATTCAAGTACCAGTGCGAGTTCTAGGACTCGGGTACTTATTCCAATACCAAAATACTCAAATTACAAGGTTCCCTACTTGGCCCTTTAATCATGACTTCGTTATGGTTGCACATTAAGGTGAGCATAAGGGTATATATGAGATTTGGTACCTAAATGTACATAAGTATTCTAATTACCTGGAAAAAAATTGAGAAAGTCATGTTATGTGGTTTCTGAAATATTGGATTTTAAAAATCGCCCATTTTACTAACTGACTGATTGACCGAGTCACTTATTGACTTCTCAAAATTATGGGGCACTTCCAACAAATTTTTAAATAGAATTAAAGTAAACAAACACTGTCAAATCAATAAATGGGAAATGAAGAGACTTTGTATTTCGTGCAAATTTTTTATTTATAACAATCATAGCAGAGCGCTTTCGGTTTAACCATCATCAGTGCTATTCGTCGTCAAGCTGGAGTCGTAGCAATTTGAGCAAACAAAATATATAGTAGGACGTTAGTAAACTATCACATTATTACATAAATTAGTATATTAACAACAAGGTTTGAAAACGACTCTTTGCACAACGGCGAGACAAATTGATGGACCGAGACGAAGTCGAGGTCCACAAGTCCGCGAGTGTGATTTTCAACGAGTTTTTACGATACTTTTTATACGACTGCAAATAAAAAAACATTTTTGTGTAAATTTTTATTTTAAAAACAAACGCAAAACAAAAATAATGAAAACAAGAAACTACAGACTATAATTTAGCAAACAGGAAACTTCATAACTATTTTAAAATTCAATTGTAATGTTTACTTCTGCAGGAATCGTCGCATTGTTGATCGACTTTTTAACGATGGAGACAACATTTTCTGGCACCTTGCTTATACAGTTCTCTGTCGTCGGCATATTGCAGTTTTCTTGCGGCACTTCATTACTCAATTGCTGTTGTGGCTGTGCGCAACAGACGACACAGAGGAAGAGATCCTCTGAAACATCCATTTTATTACTAGCGAGTCATCTATATACTTTCGGCGACTGAGCTGGATTTCCATCCACCATGGCGCTTCAGAGCCAGCAAATCTGATCCAGAATTCACCAATATTGTGGCTGACGACCGCCTAAAGCAATGCCCGGTATAGGCTTCTGAGTTTCCAACATCAAGAATTTGGCGATGTCTTTTGCCATACCGCCAATTTTGTTAATTCCAATGTTTTGGCGGTGCATTTTCCATTTTGATAATTAAGAAAAACGATCTGTTTGCAGGAGTGGAGGTCGAAGGGGCAGAATACTTTTAAGATGGTGTAGAGACTTCCTGACACTGTAAATGATCTCGGCATCTTCGTTTTGGTATTCTCTAGTTTAATTAACATTGCGCTGCCAAAATCCGTCATATTTTCTTTTAAGGAAGCACAATTCTTCTCTTCGGCATGCCCAGAGAGTCCGACTGCCACCACTGCCTGAAACAAGAAAAAATACCGATAAGTCTTTAGTTTTATTCATTTTAAGTAAGTACTTTATGAAACTAGCACTATTTAAAAACAGAATTGGGTAACCCCTAGCCTACTAAACCTTCTCACTATAAAAAATGACACCATAAAATAAATAAAATAACTGTGATGCCTACCTTGATTAGCAAATATTTCTCGTCTGAAGCGTTCTTTAGGAAGCGGCAAAAATCATTCTCGCTAAAATTTTGGACTTCTTTGGCACATAGTTTTCTGATTTTCTTTTATTAGGGCCTGCAACCTGGTATTTCCCAATATCCGTATTTTGGTTTGCCCTCAGGGTTGATTTTAGCATGGAAAAGGTGCTCCATAATGTTGAAGACTTGTATTTTTCGACAGCTCTTCAAGTACACCAACATAACATTTTCGGAAAACGTTTGTACGTTATTTGCTTGTCTCCACTTCATAAATCGATGTAACTCGGCTTCATATCGATCTCTTGACTTTGTTGGAAGTAGGTTTGACGAGATTAAACTCGCTTTTTTAGAATTTCTTCAGAATCGGACATTTTTCGCGAAATCAAAATTTTTTTGTATCTAAATTGGTATCTAATCAACAAAACAAGAAAACTATGACGGTTGCTATGGAATAAAGCCTACTTTGAGTTTTCATATTTTTTGACATAACAATAAAAAACCATAATAAATCATATTGAAAGACAGAACCGTGTGCAAAAAACATATTTTCCTTGCACACATTGTGCAAAAATACAATTTTCAAAGCTTGTTTAGCGTGTGCAAAACCCCATTTTCTAAAGACTATAAAAAATAAAAATCAAAACAACGGTGAGTTATGTTACATTTTCCCTTATTAAAAGGTGATTTTTTTAAAGACTACATAAGTATACCATTTTGTGGAAAGATGAACCAAAGCAGGGGGAAAAGTATCTAGTTAATAACAAAAGAACCATTAATGTTAAATATTACTAAATTCATTTTAGGGTGGTCTGTTAACGTCTAAGAAAATTTAAGTATGTTTTATTAAACAAAAAAAGAGATAATTTTATAATTTATTAAAATACCTAGGCCTACATACTTTTATTAATTCGACAAAAATAATTTTATACTAATTGTTGCTAAAATCGTTTTTAAGTTAGTTGCTGAGTTATTTTAAACTTTTTTGCTACACAAATACTTAATATATTTTTTTCATATAAGTAAACGACGTATTAGTCAATCAATAACTCCCATTCTCTCTCCACTCGTTCATTTATTAACACCCGCTTTCACAAACTTTTTCATCGTCCCCCTACACCGGATAAAATAAAAATGCTTCTCTAAGTATGTTTCGGCATCGTTTTGTAGAACATTTACCTGTGCAAGGCACACAATAAAAAGACGCACGGAAACTAATGAGACCGGGGGAAACAACCACTCTGGGGTTTATGTATGTGACCGCGGGAGAATTTATGTGTGCTGATTATGGGTTATGGGTCTCAGGGCCAAAGAGACGCCGACGGCTACCGGCGACGTCGGCGAAACGGTTTTTTTAGAGCTCTATCAGGCTAGCAGAGGTAAATTAGCAAAACTCCATAAAAAAATCACTGGAATTGGTAGCTTATTTGTTGCCAATTAGTTGCTAAAATGAGGATTTTGTTGCTCAAGCCGATTTCAAAAAATCGAAGTTACAGCTATATTGATATAAAGATAGCAGGAATTTTTGATAAATCGTTAATTACTTGTCGACTATATCACACAATTTTGTTGCTAATTTGTTGCTATAAATTAGCCATATCAAAATATTAGATTTTTTTTTAAACATGCTTAATTGCTGCAAAATTTAGAATTTTTTTCTAAAAATAGTAATTGGAAATGGGGCATAAGAAGTTAAAAGATATATTCAAGAAAATAGTCAGTCTGCTTAATAATTTTAAGTCACTTAA
This sequence comes from Listronotus oregonensis, assembly GCA_019359885.1. Classification (NCBI taxonomy): domain Eukaryota; kingdom Metazoa; phylum Arthropoda; class Insecta; order Coleoptera; family Curculionidae; genus Listronotus; species Listronotus oregonensis. The sequence goes on from JAHBCN010005216.1 coordinate 23,755, forward strand.
CCAAAAATATTTTGTTTAAATTGAGAAAAAATAATAAATTAAAAAAAAATTACTTATTTAAAAATCAAAGTCTTATCCTAGAATTTTTAGTGTTTTTATTACTTGCCAATATAAAAATTAGAAACAATTCAAGAAAATTATAATTTTTTAACAGCAAGTGACTTGTGAGACAAAAAATAATAATAAATAAAGTTTAGTTATCCAAAATCAAAATATTTTTTCTAAAATTAGTTTTTTTAATGATGGTTAAGTTAGAAATCAGTTCTAAATACCTAATAAATGAATAAAGGATACTAAATTAATTTTTCATCTAAAAAAATTGATTAAAATACTTATAATTTTATTAAAAAGAATCTAATTTTGGGTTTTCCGATTACATTTATTAAGAAAATTAACAAATTATTTAAAAAACAAAAAATGCAAAAATTACATAATTAAAACATTATTTTTCCCCTTTTGTACAGAAATTTTTGGTTAAAATCAAATAATTTTTTAATTTTCGCCTTATTTAAAATATTTATATACCTTTTTATCTAGACAAGTTACTACAACTGACCACAACTACGATATCAACGGCTGTAATTTTGTTGCTGTGCAGGCGAGCACTCAATTGCTCTTATAGTACAAGCAACAAAATAGTTTCTAACGATTCACCGATATTTTTTATATTTTTCAATTTTTCCGTTACATGCTACCTTGAATTTAGTATATACCTAGTACCAGTAAATTTAAATATTTATATGAAAGGTTGGTTTTGGTTAGTTAAAGCGGCTTTTATTTTCCCCAATTATATTTCAGACGTGAAAACTTGCTGACCCAAATTTGCATGTAACGGAAAAATTGAAAAATATAAAAAATATCGGTGGATCATTAGAAACTATTTTGTTCAAGTAGTTCAAGGTAGCATGTTTTCAAAAAAAAAAAAAACTAATATTTTGATATTGCTAATTTATAACAACTAATTAACAACAAAATCGTGTGATACAGTTGACAGGTAATTAATGATTTATAAAAAATTCCTGCCATCTATATATCAATATAGCAATAATTTCGATTTTTCGAAATCAACTCGAGCAACAAAATCCTCATTTTAGCTACAAATTCCAGTGATTTCTTTTATCGAGTTTTGCTAATTTAACCCCGCTAGCTTGATAGAGCCTTTTTTTATACGATTTACAAAAACGTGGTAATAGCTTTAAGATAAGATTTTTTTTGTAAAAATAAATGATATTTTAAGTGAAATAATTGTAGATGTATTACACATTTATACATATACAATTAAAGTAAAAGGAGATGGGGCACTGAGTATCCTCCATCTTCCGTCCCACGGAGAATAGTCATGATATTGGTCACTTGTCAAATTTCATCTGTCAACTGTCATATCAAAAATCACGTTTGTGCAAACGCGGATACTTTGACTGCTGAGCAGTTATATCTATCTATATAGAAAACCGCATGTTGATATCTTAAGCCGTACCAGCGTTACAACTGTTCAAAGTCGAGCTGAGAGCCCCAATTAGCGATGAGAACGGTAACCCGATGGTAAATTGGCTATTGTGGCCTTGATATTGGAGTCTTGGAAACTCGATAGGAGGATTAAGGAGGTTGTTGTCTACACTTTATCAAAGATTTCAAGGTCAAAAAAATTAATATCCAGATAGAATGGCATTTAATTTTTATTAACATAATACATTAACCACGTGACTTTTTTAAAATGTAAAAGTATGTAGTAGAATGACAAAAGAAGCCATGAAAAGATGCCACCAAATAAAAACCATTAGCAGGATTGGAGTTGGTAAAGATATCTTTTTCTGGGTTTTGGTATATACAGGAAGTGTTTATGCGGCAGAGATTTCCTATACAGTGGAACAAGTTAATACGTCTGCCCATACCCAACACAAGTAATGTGTTACAATACAAATTAAAAATATACAGAGTGCTCTTTGTCGTGTAAACTAGACAACCCTAGGCAACGCGTCATCAAATGAGTAATCTGTATATAATATTAAATATGCGACAGAAATTAGAAGTTTCCAGCGAAAAATGCATGTCTGAATAAACAAGAAGTGTTTAGTATTATTTATTATTGTTATTTGTTACATTGTCAAATCTTGCAAAATTAGGTGTGAGAAGGACATGCATGTGTAAAATTCAACCGGCACTGTTTTTTCAAATAATGGCACTGCTCTTTCAAATAACAGTACTGTTTTTTAAATAACGGCACTGTATTTTTGGTTTCGTTCACCGGTGGAGATCATGTCTCAAGATCTTGACGTTAAAATCTGACGTCAGCAGCTGGATTCGACGTAACAGGATGATAAATAAATAAATTTAGGTTAGCTGTGTTTAGCGCCAAACACACATAACCTGCTACCACAAGTTTATCAGTCGCTTCATTACCTTTGATACCAGTATGTCCTGATTGATACCCATACCAGAGTGACCGAATTGGACTCTCCTAGTGTGTTGAAAATGTCTATACAGTCCTTAACTATCTTTGACTGAATTGTGACTCTTTATAGCAATTGTAGGGATGTTCTTGAGTCACTGCAGATTTACAGATGATTTGTCTCTATAATGCTTGTTCAAAATTCATTTGGCACAAGCCCAGATCGCATACACCTCCATTTGATACTGGTGATTCCTAGGTGATAACTTTCCCTTTATTTCATTACATTTTAGACGATTTGATTCAACAAGTCTTTTTAGGTTAATAATGTTTTCCATATGATAAATATTCCATCTTAAAAATGTGGAATAGATACAATAACAAAGGTTTAATTATAAAATTGTGTAAATTTGAGTTTATTATGCAATTTTTTTTTGATTTGTGTACTTTTTTCCCAACCTTAGATTTAGAAAATTTGTTTGTTTAAAAGTACAAAAGTGGACAAATTGTGCATAGTAGATTTTTAAAATGTTGACAATTTTATAGACAATTAGTAGACATTTTGTTACTTTAACCCTTTCATTTTAAGAGTTTGGTAATAGTTAAATTTGATCATTTGTCGATTAAGGTTTGGTCATTTGTCGGTAAATTTTGCCTACAACAACACGTTATACTTAAAAACCATCTTTTTAATGTCAATTTAATGCCGAACAGAGACGTCACAAAGAAAAAAACTCACAGTCTGCTGTTTGAAAAAATATTGTACGAGATCTGTACTAATGGTTAAAAAAAACCTTTCGTCAGCAAAAAAGACCGTTTATTAAAAATTTCTTAAAAAGTAAAAAAACTTTCAAATAAAACAAAAATTAAATTTCTGTTTATGCTTTAAAATTCCACTTTTATTTACCCGCTTCGCATACGATACACTTCGAGTATTCATCAAAATAAATTTATGTAAAAGCACACAAAAGAATTTAAGTAATATAAAAAGTCAGAACTGCAGAAATCACGATTTGAATATAAAATAAACCCCCATTTTCCAAGTTAAGAATAAGAGAGGAAATAACCGAATCGATATTCCACCTTTTGTCCGATTCCTTGCCCTTTTATGCCATCAATCCACCAATATTGGATATAAGGTTTCGATATTCCCGTTTTGAGTGCAACCCTCATAACCCAGACCGATGCCGAGGCCTCTAATGTTTCTTAGTTGTTATTAACGGGATAGGCCCTTTTGTAATGTTTGTTTTTTTACAAACAAACTAAAGCAAATTGGAAATGAAGGTCTTATTGTAATTTCTAGTAATAAAAATATCCATGTCAGAAGAGGTAGATCGAGGCTAATTGCAAAGGGTGTAATTTGTAGGTCAGAAATGTTTGTCTGGTTTGTATTTAATATATATTGGGCATTACCTGTTTTGTTAACTGTCAAAAATATAAGCTCTCTATTGCTCGAGTGACAGTTTATCTTTCTAAACATTTGCCAAAAATACCAGTAAAAACTTTTCCACCTCTAACCTGCGAAATTAAAATTCGATTGATAAAAAAATATTTCTAACTAAGGTATAAAGAAAAAGGAGAACTCTGGTAAAAAATGGCATCTTTTGTGATGCCAAAAAAAGCCGAAAGTGGCCTTGGATTATTTTCATCATAGCTTTTTAACTATAAAACTATTTTCTATTAAAATATGCGGTCATCATAAAGTAATGGGTATACTTTTAAGTTTTATCTAATTTTAAAAAATTAAGCTTATAGCAAAAGTAAATTACATTGTAAATCGTTTATGATCTATAGGAAACAAAAGATATATTACATCCGAAACTGATGCTTCTATGTAACTAAAATTGGTAAAAAAAATTTGGACCGTCCTTAAAGCTTTAATGTTATAAGGTATACGTAGATCCTTGGTAGACTTATTGCTAAAATAAAATTTTCTACCGGTTTTAGTAAAGTAAACTCAATATTCAAAGTAATATAAGATATATTACATCCGAAACTGATGCTTCTATGTAACTAAAATTGGTAAAAAAATTTGGACCGTCCTTAAAGCTTTAATGTTATAAGGTATACGTAGACCCTTGGTAGACTTATTGCTAAAATAAAATTTTCTACCGGTTTAGTAAAGTAAACTCATATTCAAAAGTAATTAAGATATATTACATCCGAAATGATGCTTCTATGTAACTCAAAATTGGTAAAAAAAATTTGACTCTAAATGCTTATATAAGTATAGTAGACCCTTGTAACTTTTTGCTAAAATAATAATTTATGTTAGTAAATAACTCCAGTATTCAAATAATATAAGATATATTATCCAGAAACTGATGCTTCTATGTAACTAAAATTGGTAGAAAAATTGACCGTCTAAAGCTTAAATGTTATAAGTATGTAGACCCTTGGTAGACTTTTGCTAAAATAAAATTTTCTACCGGTTTTAGTAAAGTAAACTCAGTATTCAAAAGTAATATAAGATATATTACATCCGAAACTGATGCTTCTATGTAACCAAAATTTGTAGAAAAAAATTGGACCGTCCTTAAAGCTTAAATGTTATAAAGTATACGTAGACCCTTGGTAGACTTTTTGCTAAAATAATTTTTTTACCTGTTGTAGTAAAGTTAACTCAGTATTCGAAAGTAATATAAGATATATTACATCCGAAACTGATGCTTCTATGTAACCAAAATTGGTAGAAAAAAATTTTCAATGCTTCCCTATCAATATTTTTTTTTATTATAAACGTCAATAATTATTGGTGTGAAATTTTCCTATCAAATACCATTCGAAATCAAATTATGCCAGGAAATTCCTTCTCGCTCACGAATATTTTAAGAAAATTTTCAAAATATTCGTGAGCTCGAAAAAATTTTCGGAAATAATTTGACTTCTAATGGTATTACTAGTGAAAACTTCTGTACTGATTCTTTTCCACATTTAACCCACGAAAATAAAATTTGATTGATGAAAATATATTTCTAACTATAAAGAAAAAGGGGAACTTTAGTAAATAACAATGGTAAAAAATGGCATCTTTTGTGATACCAAAAAAAGAAGTAATTGTTAGGTAGAATTTGCCGAAAAATACAGAATGTGGCCTTAGATTATTTCCATCATAGTTTTTCTGCTATAAACTTTTTTTTATTAAAATATAATGATAAATGAGTATTATTATTATTATAATTATTCTAATTGAACTTTAGAATGGTTTTCTGGATAGGTCTCTATGTTTTAGGGCGATATTTTGTTTCTCAAGTATCCCTTTATAATCAGCAGGTAAAGCGACACTTGATATCCTGTTGCCTTGGCAGAAATGTCTTGGTTGTGGGTTACACCAAGACACATACCCAACTTTGCACTTTCTCAATTTTCACAGGAAAATTAGAAAACCTATGTAAATTTACATGGTAAATGTTATACTTTTATGTGAAACGATAACAAACTTATGATAGGAGGAAAAACACGCTAAAACGTTTAGTGTAATAAACACACTGCGTGCGTCAGGTCTGAACTACTGTTCGCCTAGATTTTTGTAGTCAGAGAATAAATATTTTAATTTTTTAGTTATCTTTATTAAGCTCAAAGCACCAAAATGTGTACTATAACAAGAAGTGGGTTGGCAATAAATATACATTGTTAGTAAAACTTCCATTAAGACCCTTTCTCTTTGTTTTTTTGCAGAACATTTGATCTTTCTTTGCTTAAAAAAACCAATGCTTTTAAAGAAATAAGAAGGTATGGGGTAGAGTGAATTAAAATAAATAAAGTAAGCATGTCTTTGGGGCACAAATTCTTTCAGCCTAATTAAAATTCTTCAGGGGAGGAAAACAAATCCTGGCCGCTAGGTAGAATAGCTGTTTTTTCGTTTTAGTTTATTAAACATTTTTAAATAAAAGCAGGAAATATGACAATTGGGGAAATTAGCTTTGTAATTGTAAATTGTGAAAGATTTCAAGGACAGTAGCGGATTTGTATAAAAAAGATAATAATCTTTTTTTTTAAGTTATTAGATACTTACAAACAAAACTATTTTTGCTAAAGAGTTAATTTTAAATAATAAGTCACTACTTTACGAGCCTGGTTCTTGCGCTTGTTTCTTATTTCAATGTATGGAAGAAAAAAAAGGGAAACCTCGTGCCTATTTCTCAGTCTATCTTGCTTTGTAGGTAGAATCAAGCCTTTACACCGAATATGAAGTACGAAAATTGATCATTTTAATACCCATTAAATCGTGCCTGGTTTGGTCTTTTGATAGGTAAAATGTAGCAATTTTTTTGTTTAATGCATTTTAAATGCATCAATCAGATTACAAACTTAATGAAAATACCTCCAAATATACCATATTACCTACCGCCTTTTTTCCTAGTAAAAATGTGCAGTTTTCATTTTTTTTGCTGGTGCTAAAAACTTACTAACATACCGAGTTACATACCAAATATCAGGTTTCTACTCCCTTGCGAAGTGCTCCATAATTTTGACCTAAGTCTGTACAAAAGTAAGCTTTTTTCTCATTCCTTTATGGATTCATGGTTTGTTATCATGTTCCGATAACAAACTCCATTAACCGTAACAGCGTTCTCCGCACAATCCTCGAAAAAAAATGGGCTAATTACAACTCCGGACCAAAAGGCCCACCAAACAGTAACCTTTTGAGAATGCATTTCCGTTTCAACAATCTCTCTTGAATTGTCCAATCCCCAAATACGACAAAGCCACCAACATGGAAATGTGCCTCATTGCTGATATAAGATAATTTTCATTGAAAAATTTACCCCTTGTTCTCGTATCCATTTGGCAAAAATACGGCGCTGTTGATGATGTTAAGGCTTTAATTCCTCTGTTATTCTCTTTTTCTCTAAATCCTTTGTTAAAATTCGCTGTGTAGTGGAATACGTAGGTCCCACTTGCTGCGATCGATGACCAATCGATGTGTTGGTTTTTCGGCCACGCTTTTGAAAACAGTGACAATATTTTGTTTCTAACGACGTTCTTACATCTCCTTTAACTCGTGTCGCTACCGGACACGAGCACAATATGTGTTCTGGTGTCCCTGTCCCCTGGAAAGTATGACCACCAGACGATTAGATCCGTCATGCCTTCTCTCCTGGTTTAGTGACGTGGGTAGCTACAAGGTCCTTGTTACAGGAACCAGATGTTCCTTCTGAGTCCGTTTCTCCGGCCTTTCCCTATGAAAAACGGTGCTATCCGTTTTATGTTTAAAGCCAGGGAACCCTTTTTCCTACAAAAGCGGTTCTTTCCGACCTTCTGTTTGGATTCAGGGATCCCTTCCTAAGCACCTGCTTGTTCGTGATGGATTAATTTCTCTCCGTGAAACAGGCGCCTGTGACTTTAGGGGCACCTTTCGAAACGGATTCACCCGTTTTGGTCGGCGCACCTTTGTCTGCTTGTGACCTTGGGTCGCACCTCTCGAAACGGGTTTATCCGTTTCGGTCAGCGCACCTTTGTCACTTTTTTTTTGAAAGCGGTTCTGTCCGCTTTTTGTTTGGAGCTAGGGAAGTAAGGCTAGATACTCCGAGAGGTCGCCCTGTATCTCAGAAGCACAGTTGGAGAGACCTGTTTAAGGCACAGGATGTCATTCACTCATCACACGGTATACCAACACCTCGACTTAAGCCTTGTGTTCGTCTTAGCTTTGGATCCCGTTCCATACACGGATACCAAAGTTCCCGATAAGCCTAGTCTCTTAGGCTTGTTCCAAGATCCTACGGTGGCAACTACGAATCCAATTGTTCGAATTTTTGGACCACATTTCAAATTGTCCTTATGAAGGTCGATTTTGCGCGCCAAAAAAATCACGTAAAGCACGAAATGCACATTTCCTCGATCGGCCATTTTCATAATATAGTTGGAGAATTTTAACACGTGTTTTTGCGTATATTGCTCCATGCTTACTTTTGTTTTACTTTTTAGGTTAGAAATCTTAAGTTGCCGTTGACAAATACTGTGGCATGTCAAAAATATTTTACATTATACGGTGGAAACTTAATTTGAATCACTCTTTAGTTTTGTAGTGAAAAGTTTTGATTTAATTGTAACGTAATAGAGATGGTGTTATGACTTCTGTAAAGAATCGAAATATATTGACAATAATTTTGATTATTTTAAGGTTAGAAAGCGGATTTTCCCAAAAGGTATTGTTTATAATATGTTATTTTAAAAGGCTAAAGGAGGACACTGTCCGACGAGTAGTGTTTGCAAAATTACAGTTGATATATTTTGCAGCAATATTTTGGTTGATTCGTATTAACTGTAGTTGTGTTAGTTGTCGGATTTGAATTTAGTAAATGGATTATTAAACTTTAAATTTTATTTTTCAACCTGTATATTTTTGATTTTCATATAAATCTTGCTAGAAATGTAAAAAACAGCTCTGAACATTAAGTAGAACGCGCGATTCCACTCTAGGGGTTAAAGAAAGCTAGAGGAAAAGTTAAGCAACTCAATGATATTTGTATAGTTAATTTTACGACATTTAAAATACAGCCAAAAACTAACAAATTAAAATATATAATTTAATTTTAAATATTATATTATAAATATATATATATATATATATATATATATATATATATATATATATATATATATTATATATATATTTAATATATAATATTTAGTATAATAGGTAAGAAATTATATTTATACTTTTATTTGACAGCAAAATAATTTAAATTGTAAAATATTTTAATTTCAAAAAAGCTTATTATTTTGTTGTATGGTGTTTTGTTCAAGGGCTTTTTGTTCATCTTCACTGTACTAATAGTAAGGTTAGAGGTAGCTATATCTCCAAAGTAAATACCGAAATGTTGAAAATAAAGTTTTCTCTTGCTTTATCTATATTTTAGAGGGCATTATGTATGAAGTGAGGAACTTCACGCATGGATTCCCACCCGTCGCGTCGCCCTAGGTAATGCGTTTAGGGAAGTTGTATACTTGAATATTCTGAACAGAGTTTTCTTCATTATACAGAAAATGCACCCCTAGTTTTTCTGTAGTTTACTTGGATGCATATAATTATGTTCTTATCGGTGATTGATGCGAGATAAAAGAATATATGTTGAAGAAATAAAGTTATTTGTTAAATATAAATGGAAAATGGTTAAAAATAACTTTGTCTTGCTTCACTATATTACATTATAATAAAGGGTGAATTATTATTCGAAAATATTTCGAGGTGATAAAGCTTTATTATTCTTTTTTACATGAAGAAAATGAAATAAAAAACTGGCGCCAGTTTAAAACAAATTGAGACCTGAAAGTACCCAAAGCTGTAAATAAATCTGTACGGTTTTTATTGCGCAAACTTCTTTGATGCGGAGAAAAAGTTTATCACGATTCGACTGGAACCCGCTGAAAATGGCTCCCTAAGTCCCAAAAATGAGTTTCCCGCGAATATCTGTCAAAATATGCGAATTAGAAAACTTTTGTTCAGACAAAGATAAAGATCACCTCGAAATCTACAAAAAAAAATTTTTTTTCGCAACACCAATATTTTTCGCAAGAACGGCCGTCGAAAAATCCATAATTCGTGTTTATTCTACAGGTTTTCTAGAACTCCGGAAACGGCTAAAAAATGCAGATGGACAAAACAATTTTTTATTAAAAGGCAAGAAAGGTGGTGAAGGAAATTTTCTGGGATCATTGAACACTTACTAAGGTCTCATTATAAAAAAGAAATGTTAATAACAAAATTTTTTTAAATTATCAATTAATTAATGAGATACTCTCAAAATATGGTGAAAAAAAACTTTGACGGCTTTTTTTAATATTCTAGAAAAATCAAAATGGACCCAAACTCATATGCAATTATAGCTACAGGTTTTCCCATTCCGATGAACTTTAAACGATTAAAAAATATACATTATTGCCCGAGTAATGGAACAATTCGTCCGCCGCCTATAAGTGAATCCATGAAGATAGCGGCATTCTATCGGTAGAGCGGCAGCTGAAATGAGGGGACTTTTTCTGCTCCTTAATTATTCCTTTTGCTCAAGTGAACAAGCCCAATTGTAGATAGAAAAAAAGCTCTTCAGAGAGGCTAATGACACGACAGCAAACTGTTTGAGTAGAAGTACGAAATGTTTAACATCAGGAATTTTTTTTTGTAAAACACATAACTGTAGGTACTTACATTTACTAAAATCTCCCCTGAGAACATAATTGCTGAAGAACGCCGGTCGGCCGGGAATGCGATTTACCCCGGCGACCAATTCGCAGCCAGAGCGAGAGAGACCGGTACTAAACTTAGTGCGCCTTTTCTCTCCAACCGCTGTTCTTACGGCCAAGCGGTAAGGCTGTCTCTAGTAGGTAAACAGTAACTACCAATTTAATTTATTTTTAAACTAACAACCAAAATGAGACAATTGCTAATAATTTTTGAAAGTTCAACTAGGTCTAATAATTCTTTTATATCCTCATTACTTTACGAAAAATGGTCCGACATAGGTCAAAGAAATTACGCAACTGGTATATAAGCTATATGAAGCTATAAAAAAAACTGTAATACCGCGTTTGATTGTTTCTTTATAAAAACAGAAAACAGCTGACCATATCGATACTGCGCATGAAAAGCCGAACCAAAATTTTAGTTTTAACAAAAATCCGAGGATCGCTAATCCGATTACGAATTAGTAATCAACCGCTCCGATGTCCGATGGGTTTAGTAAATTAGAATACATAATAGATTTTATGTACTTTTATTGCCACTACTTAAATTCTAATGTTAACTTAAAATGTCAAGTTTAACCCCAACTAATTATTAATCAATCCAGATAACTTCAAGTTGATAAAATCTGTTTTAAATAAAAAATGTACATATGTCCATCTACACAAAAACACTAAAATATGCAATAAGAACTTAAAAGCCATAATAAACAACCATTCAATTCCAATAAGGGGACTAGATAGAATCTTGAACGGCACCGAGAAGCAGTGTTGCCAAGTTTTGCTAGCAGTCTTGAACACCATGGGCGGCAACAAAAGACGTCATGGGCTTCATTGCATAAGAAACCTTTTAGAAATAATGTTTTTATAAAGTTCAAATTATAAAACCAAATCAACCAATAAATGAAATTACTTACCTAGTACGTTTTAAGCAAATAACTGTAAAAAGAAGATCCATCATAGACGGTTCGGAAATTTTGATCAGGCAAATGGTTTCTTTTTCTGCTGCATACAGTTAGTAAGCAGAACACTAGACACTCATGTGAAAATTTATCTAGGTATTTATGTCAATATTCTGGCGAATAAAATACCTAAGGAAAATCATAGAAAAATGCATCACATTTGCGTTATTTGATGGACTTCTTGTTTTTCTTATTTAGAGCTTAAAATGTAAGTCTTCGAACGAAAAGAAACAATAATTTTGGCAAAAAACACCTTCATACACACTGGGCGCTAGTTTATCAAAACAATACTTGTAAACAATGAAATAAAATTCCTCATTTTTTTTTTAATTTAAAAAAATATTATAAAAAAACTTTTATAACGTAAGCCTATTAAGTATATATGTATATATAAAAGGGACTTTAGAAAGCAAAAACTTTATAGAGTTACCATTTTTTAATGTCATCAATGAAGACGGAGGTCGGAAATCTTTTGTTAATTACCAGTGGCCCTACTTATTAAAAAATGGATCTTCAAAATTTTTCTCAACGGATAGAATTATCATTAATTTGTTTTAAAATAATTAATTTTTTAAAAAATTATTTTTTGCGTACTCGGGGCCCCTTTTCCAGGCGGGCGAGCATGCTCTAGCGGTCGCGTAGAGCTAAAGGAAGTTTAAAGGTATATGAAAGCCCAATGCATTGCCTATTTGATCAAAAAATGTTTAGCTCACTATGAAAATAACTGTCATAAGTTACCCCCACGATTTTGCGCAGTAACAAAATTCCACGATATATTGTTAGGTGTTGCCTACTTACACACTGTTAAATCAGTGTGTAGGTAAGCAACACATTATACTTTTATCAAAGCCGTAGTACCGTTTTCTATTCGACGGCGCGGTGCGTATGAAACCATATCTGCTGTGTACCGTCGTCGTCTTATCAACTCTTTCAAGCGAATTACATGTTTCGTTGTCGTTTGCGACAATTGTTTTGCTTTGTGTTATTTTATTTTGTGGTTTGCAGAAGTTTTTTGGATTGATAAAAGCCTTCTTATTTTAGTGATTAGTGTTTATTAGTTCTGACTATAATTTTGTGTTTATTGTTTGTTACTTATAATATCGTAACAAAATGACTAGAGGTTGTATGGTTTTGTCTTGCAAATCCAAGGGTAGCATACCCGGCATTTTTTACTTTAGGTAAATATTTCTTATATTAAAATTAGGTGCTTCTTAGAAGACGCAACGGTAGGTAACCGAATAAATAATAATATATCAAATAGGAATTATAGAAAATAAAAATTTTATAGGCAATAGCAGTGAGAAAAGTTAGGTAATCTTAACTATCTTTTAGATGAATACCACAATGTTTCTGTATTTCTGTGGATCATTAAAAAGAATTTAGATTTACATTTAGGTACTCATCACTATCTTGCCTTTTTTATCACAGAATTGGTGATAAGTACCTAATGAAACCATCATACAATGTTTAAAATTTATTTCAAAAAATCGTATTTACATTTATTTTACTAAGATTTTTGGTAAAAATACTAAACTTCAAAAAATATCGACCATTTAAAGAGAAGCCTGTGAAGTGGTGCCTTCTTATCTTTCCATATTAAATCAGATGATATAAAATCCAATATTACACAATAATTTTAAATATTCTATAATAGTATTTTTTTTTTTTTAAATCTTGGGACAGTCCACGAAGGCTAATGCCTAAGTACTAACGTACCGTGGGTGTCTTCAGTGTGGTGAGAGGGAGTTTGTTCACACGGGACTTAAATTTTTGGAGATTGGGAGGAGAAGGAAAAACTTCTGGGGCAGCAGGTTCCAAGTCTTGACACTCTAGGAATAAAGGAACGAAGAAAGCGGGAATTCGGGGCCCTCTGAACTGTAAAAGGATGCATAAAAGTTGCACTACGTGTTGCTCTGGGAGTTGCCAGAGAAGGAATAATACTGGCCAATTCCTCTGAGCAGAAGCCGTGAAAATACCATAGAAGAGCGACAGATCCCCACAGCTCGACGATGGGCAAGAAGAGGAAGCCTTCTGTGAGCGTTGGATCATTAATAAGACGAACAGCTCTTTTTTAAATGAAGTCCAGAATGTTAAGTGTTGTAGGGGACGCCATTCCCCAGACATGAGAACAATATTCCAAAGAGGGTCTGATTTGGGATTACAGAGTGTACAGATTGGAAGAAGAGAAATATTTTCTGGCTCAAAAAGAGGAATCCAATCTTTTTGGCTGCCGAAGCTATGGATGAAATGTGTTTGTGCCAGTTGAGGTTATTCTCAAAGTAATGCCGACTAGATTAAACGACTCTTTGTTCTGCAGAACTTGGCCGCTCATTTTAAGGGATGAGCATTCGCAAACTTTTTTCCGACAGCGACACGCAGAGGCATTAAACTGAACAGATTTTTGGCGCCTAATCCAAGATAAGTTTGAGGTCTTGTGAAAGAGATATCTGCATTGACCTGCGTTGTTTTCAAAATCAGAATTACACGGTGGCAAAAATTGAATACTAGAGTGGAGGGTACTATCGTCAGCAAAACTATGAATGGGATTGATTGTGGAAGAAGAAGATCGTTAATGTGTGAAGAAAAGCTGGGTGGCACTGAGCCCTGGGGCACCCCAGCATTAATTTGGTAGAAGCTGGAGGAATGACCATCTACATAACTGATATACATCGATTAGAAAGAAAACTGGAAAGCCAAGAGCAAAGCTTAGGTGGGGCCGGAAGAAGGAAGTTTGGAGCCCATCATGCCAGACCTGATCGAAAGCTTTGGATATGTCGAGCAACGATCTGGGATTCACCAAGAAACTCAAGGGACTTGTTCCAGTTGTGTGAGACAAAGGAAAGAAGATCAGCTGTGGATCTACTGTGACGGAATCCATATTGTCTATCTGTAAGATCTTATGTTTTTCCAGATACTTTAAGATTTGGGAATTAATGAATTTTTCCATTACCTTGCAAACAACTGAAAGAAAGATATAGGTCTATAGTTAGAAGGAGACTTTTTGGATCCTTTTTTGGGGACAGGTTGCACACGTGCAGCTTTCCAACTCTCGGGGAAAATGCCCGTGTCGTAAGAGATTCGAAAAGGCAGTTAAGATGGGTGCAAGTCGGGACACATTTTTTAAAGATTGGGTTGCCATCCAGCCCAGACGATTTTTTTGTATTAAGAAAGAAAGAATACCTGATCTGTTTGACTTTAAAAATTACATCGGACATTCTATGCGAAACAGGGACAACTGTTGGAAGAGGAAGATTAATAGGAGGATCAAGCGTAGAATTGGCAGCAAATTGTTTCGTTTAATAACCAACAATTTTGTGCAAAAAATAAAAAAATCAGTGAAAGTATAGTTAGTTTGAATTTGACATTTAATGATGTCAAGTTTATACATAGTAACAAAGAATTATGGAAGTCCAGACCTGACCTACTTTTTATTACGCAAACTCTGCGGGGCCAATTCCCCTAATCCTGCTGTTCTGCACGCCTAGACAATTTTGTTCTACAGCATTGGCCTTCCATATACCTTCAAACTTCCTTGGTAGAGCATTATTTCATTCAATTAAAATTATAAGTAATGGAGATAGAACTCTGCGAGTCGAGACTTTTTATTTGACATTTTTTTCTCTTTAAGGAGCTTTTTATAAAATTTCTTAATTTTTAATAATTTTGGAGTTATTAACCAAAAACGAAAACCCTTTATTTTCAACTTAAAATACATTTTTCTAAACATCATTTCGAATCCAATGAGCTATCGCTCATATTTTTGGAAGCATTATCTCGAATTAACACGTTTTTATACTTGTTGATTGGACTATAATATGCATGCCCACATATTATACCATATTAGTACCTCACAAAATGATTTTCTTACAATCTGGCAACTCTCATAGTCACATATCTGTCTATATTAATTCAGTGCATTTTATTTCATTGCTTCGGGTCACGGCATCCGTTTATAAAATGGGGTTTTGTCGATTACATTTATACAAGAAAGTTCAACTCTTAGTTTATCTTTTAGATTTATCTTATATCCTCAGTAAGCAAGTCGGTACCATGTTATTTTAGATTATTTCTAGATACTGCGTGATCTTATCTGAAAATGATCTGCAATCACAAGCGTTCACATGAAGAAGTGAAACACCAAATACATTTTTTTACAAATAGTTAAATTAAGTAGAGAAGAGTAGAGACACTTTTTTTAACTGTATATAAAAGTCGTTTTTTTTTTAAATCACTCAAATGTGGACGATATAAAAAGAATATACCCTGTAAATTAAAAGACAATTTCACATCACACCTAACCCGGTTACAGCATGTTTCACGTTAATCTGTCAATATGTGATGTTTCAATGTCGTCAGCCACCAAGAATTTTGGTTTTTTACTTCTGACTTTTGTAGTTTTTTTTCTGTTTTTTTTTACTGTTTACGTTTTATCCAAAGATATCTTAGAATACAGATTTTGTATTCTATTCGTAGGCCATTCTATCGACTATTAACACCACAGCTTGTCTATGACGATATAAAGGGTAAAAGAGAGGGATACTGGATTGGGATTAACAATCTGACGAGAGGTGTGATAGAGACTTGGATAGAGACGAACCTATATTACCGAACTTATTGCCATGATCCTTTGTCTTCTTCTTCTTCTTTTTCCTAGGAGCCGTCTTGATTCACTACCGAAGGCAGCGCAGCCTCTTGGGCTTTTTGTGCCTAATCTCCCATTATCTTTTACACCAACGAATTCTTGGATAGAAATAAAGTAAATAAACCTTGTTTGGCATTAATATGTTTAGGGGGGCAAGTAGGCATAGTTCTTGTAAACACACTGCACCGGCAACATTGATTAAACACACTAAATAACATCACTCCGGAAATAATAACTTTTTCAATGTTTATTACATTGCACCATGAATTACATTTTTATAAATCGATAATTCTTTATTGTTTAAAATTATTTTTAAAGCCAGAAAACTATTTTTGTTTATTATCTGAAGTGACAGACAGATATGTTATTTACTTTAGATGCTCAATTCGATTGCTGTTGATCAAGTCAGCTTGCAAAACGTGTTATTGAATAATACAACCTACTAGAAACAGATATAATGACATCGAAGTGCCGTAAAACACCTGATTTTCTATAATTTTTTATTAAACGAATACAGCAGCTGTCCAAATCAACGTTGTTGCCGGTGCTTGGAACTGTTATATCAACAATTGTTTATATTTAAATCAATGTTGCCTATATTAACACAAAAACCAATATTTTTGAATAATTTTATTACATTTTCAAGATAATTTCCTGATTTTGGTTTTTGAGATCTGGCAATTTGTTTACGTTTTTCCAAAACAAAAACAAACAGATCACTTTACCAAACACCCTGCCTACAAACTGGCGTTGCGTTAATTCTAGTCCTTGAGTTCGTTGTTTTACACCAATCCTCCCATTAGTCTTGTTCCTTCTACGAGTCAGTATAAACCCGAGATTGGTTGGTTGATATATGCCTGTAGGCTCATTTTCGGTTGCCCAAATAATGCCTGTCTTTTGTGATTCAATGCTTTACATTCGCACAGTATATGGTAGGCTGTTTCTTCCTCCTCGTCGCACATTCTGCAACTTGGGTTCCCATCTTGTGTAGGTGTCCTCTTAGGTTATCGTACCCTGTTAGCAACACTACTGTTGTGATGGGCCCCTATGAAGCTTTTTTCTTGTCTTATTCTACTGAGGTTTTCCCAGTATTTCTCGTGTTTGTTTCGGATCCATTCCCTGGTTTGCCCGCGTGCTGTGGTTTTGGTCACTCCAAGGGCAAGTTCCGGTTCAAAATATGGTGGATGATCCATGTTCTTTATGATCCTTTGTCACGTATATTAAAAAATAGGAATTCGGATAAAAATGGGCAAATAATTAAAACCCAATCCTAAAAATGGAAGCAGAGACTCCGTCATGAGCACAAAGAAATGAAAGAAGCTCGTAACTTGAAAAATAGAAGGTGGTTGATTAAAGTTTTGGGTCTAATTCGAGTTTCAGTTGGAAAAAGTGAGTGGGGTTTAAATAATTAAAAATAACAAGTGAACCTCGAAGTGAACTAAGTTAAAAATTGGAGTTGCGTCAACAGATATTTTTAAAGGCGATTGTGCTTTGCTGTTGTGGACACCTATGAGCACCTTCACCCGGAAATAAGACTGCAGGGGCATTTTACTTCGGAAATATTTTGCCCCTGATGTGCCGTCATCAAAAAAATTGAATAAAAACAAAATAAATTTATAAGAATTATTTTTTCGGTACATGTAGTACCACCTAAAAATGAGATTTAAATTTCTCATTCTAAATAAATACCGACAAATACTCACCTGGACAGAGACAAAAGCTGCGATTTTTCAATTTTCGATAAACATATTTAATTTAAAAAGTCTAACAAGTCCGGCAACCCCGACGCCTACAACTGCCTTACAGAAACTTTCTTGAAACCTTCAACCCGCCATTGTTAGCACTTCTTCGTGGAATTGTACTCGATGCGGGATATTTCCCCCAGTGTTTTCATCTCTCTCTCACTCCAAATTACTAATTGAGCCAAACCGTAATGAGTATGTCTATCTCTTTCTAGCCTAGCGGATATCGGGTGACCGAGGGGTGGTTTAGGGCCACATTAATATAGTCTGTTGGGTTAGTTAGATCTGACAATGAATGGTATAGTTGGAAACTCTGCACCTAAGGTGTAATATAAATTAAATGATAAACTTTCCTGTACCAAAATAACGTAACTTTAGTTTTACAGAGTGTTCTCTAATTATTGTTTTTACCAGTTTTTGTGAATTCTAAGCGAGAAATAGTACAAAATTTAGTTTGTTTAGACTTATGAAGGTTAATTCGTCAGAGCAGATGCAGTTAAGAGATTTATAAAAAAGGTATAAGTCCCCTACAGCTCGTCGGAGGGCTAAAGTTTATTGGCGAGTTTGAGGCTATTAAAAATTGTATTTATTTATTATGTTTTTTTCTAGTGTGTGGCTTTTGTCTCAGCTTAAATATACTTATAATTTTGTGTCTCACCAAGTTTTTATCACTACCTTTTAATTGAAAACTTTGGAACATAATATGTTACCATGTCTCTGTCTATACTATAGACAGGGACACACTTCACGCCCCAGGGGTCCATCCGGGCGACTTTTCATAGGCTTTGTACCAAGAAACAAAGTAAAAGCTATAAAAAAAAATAAAATATTAAATAAACTAATTATTCTTTAAAAATTTTTAAAAATTTATTTTTTTGGGGATTTAAATCGTATATTAAAATTCCCCTCAAATATAATATATTAAATTAAATAGCGGGGAGCATAAATTTTTTTTTTTTTTTTTTTTTTTTTTTTTTTTTTTTTTTTTTTTTTTTTTTTTTTTTTTTTTTTTGCTATAATTAAAATTGTTTTTATATAACAAAACGACCATTAATATATATATGAATGTAATCATTAAAGGGATATTTATATTTTTTAACAATGGGCACAGAATTTTATCATAATTGTTTCAGCAACATTAACAATGTGCAAAATGTTTTTTATCTACAACATCGGAATCTACTTATCAATGTCAATTTGTTTCTACTTTACCCAGTTTTCATTAATTTTTTATTTCTTTTGCTTTAAACAGTTCCTTTATTTTATCCATCCATATATATTATCAGTTAAAGGAGCAGATCATCTACTGCGAGACCAAGTGACAAAATTTGCTCGCTTGCCTCCCATCATTGAGGAACTTGGCCTTGTATGTCATCTAGTACTTGCAATGATTCGCCTAAAAATCAAGCTCAGTTTCCTACTGTATAATTGTGATTAAGATAAATATGTGTTTAACATACGTCTTTCGAATATATAGCTGCCTCTAGCAGGTACTAAAGGAAGCTATTGTCGCTCGGCCGTGGAAACAAGCGTGCGTGAAAAAATGCGCCAGTAGGTCTAATACCTTTTTCCCACGCTTTACGTGCTGATTGGTCGTCAGAAATGGGTATATAGCTCGCCAATCAATCGGTACACAGAACTCAGAGAAAAAGGTTAGACTTGTTGGCGTTTTCTCCGTCTGCCTCTAGGTAGGTATATGCTCAAAGCGTGCGTTTGTTAGGCACTTTATATAGTAAGATATATATTATATATGTATATATATATATATATATATATATATATATATATATATATATATATATATATATATATATATATATATATATATATATAAAATATTTTTATATATTAATTTAAATTTTTATTTAAAAAAAAATTTTAAAAATTTAAAAATTTTAAAAAAATTATTATTAAAAATTTATAATTATAAAAATTTTTAATATTTTTTAAAATTATATATATATATAAATAAAATATTTTTATATAAATTATATATTTAAATTTTATATATTTATATATATATATATATATATATATATATATATATATATATATATATATTTATATATATATATATATATATATATATATATATATATATAATTTTAGACAACCACTTTAAACTGTAAATATATTAAAAACAAAAAATTTGACCGCCCTTGTAAACCCCCTATTAAACATTAGTATTGGAATAATAAAATAAATGATATTAAGCACAATTAGGAAAATAGGGAGCCTTTAAACGAACATAAAATTGTAGAAGAGCTACGGGCACAATTCAGATTAAACTTTCATTTAGCAGCCGAAATCTGCTACTAAAACAAAGTTTCGGAGAATATTATCGTGGGCAATCACAAATATGAAATCACATACGTTAGAAACTTTACCCATTAACGGGATTCGTGTCCGTTTTAACCCATTTAACAAATAATAAATAATCTCGAGTAAAACGCAAGGGAGTGGCTGTTCGGTCACCTGTGTAGCAGTCCAATCACGTCGTGATAATTCCGAGGATAATTTCCTGCGTCCGAGAGTCCGGACACGATCCGAGGCTATATCGCTGGTGTGGGCCCTAAGGCCTTGTTCCGTTCATTATATGTCTTGGGGAGTTTTAGCACTGAAGGTGGTATGTAAGACATAGCAGGAAAAAACGATACTTATTTAAAAATCAATGCTAGTTGAAGTTTTTGCTGAAAAGTAGATATTTCTACAAGCGTGCGGAAAACTATACTTTTCCGCACTAATCTGCGTGCGGAAAAGTAAAATCTTTTAGTTTTTGAAACATAAATTAGTATCTAATTATAAAATAATTCATAATTTTGCTTATAATAGTTATATATTTAAAGAAACTGAATTTTGAAATTTTCTTTTTTT
This sequence comes from Listronotus oregonensis, assembly GCA_019359885.1. Lineage (NCBI taxonomy): Eukaryota > Metazoa > Arthropoda > Insecta > Coleoptera > Curculionidae > Listronotus > Listronotus oregonensis. Next base: position 44,545 of record JAHBCN010005216.1, read on the forward strand.
TAAACATTTATTAAATAAAATAAAATAACCCTAATTTACCAAATGTAAGTACTTTATTTTTAATAACTCCATATAAATTATCAAAAATCCATAGCAAAAACCCAATTGTTTATGCATCTATAAAAAATTTAAATTTTCTGTCAGGGTTTTTTTTAACCAAATTGGAGAAACATTTTCAATGGATTCTGACAAATTTTCCCAACATCGATTATCGAAGCAGCAGAAATAGCAAGTATAGATCTCCTGCCCATGAAATCTCGTCACAGGTATGTAAAACTATTTGTTATGTTTGAGAGCTGGGGGAAAAAGGGGGGGTTTTTTGGGGGGGGTTTTTTTTTAAAAAAAAAAAAAACCCCCCTTTTTTTAAAAACCAAACCAAATTTAAAAAAAAAAAAAAAAAAAAAACCCAAAAGGAAAATTTTTTTTTTTTAAAAAATTTAAATTTTTTTTAAAAAAAATTTTTTTTTTAAAAAAAAAAGGTTTTGGTTCCCGGGGGGGGGTTTTTTTTTTTTTTAAAAAAAATTTTTTTTTTTTAAAAAAATTTGGGGAAAAATTAAAAATTTTTTTAAAAAAAAAGATTTAAAAAATTTTAAAAAATTTAAAAAAAACCTTTTCCAAAAAAAATTTTTGGGGCCAAATTTTAAATTTAAAAATTTTTTTAAAAAATTTTTTTTTTCTTTAAGCCCAAAACCCCCCCTTTTTTTAAAAAAATTTTTTCCCCCCTTTGAAAAAAAACCCCCTTTTTTAAAAAAATAAAATTTTTTGGGTTTTTTTTAAAAAAAAAATTTTTTTTTAAAAATTTTTTTATTTTGTTTTTTTTTTTTTAAAAAAAACCCAAAAAAATTTTTGGTTTGGGGTTTTTTAAAACCCCCCTTTTTTAAAAAAACCCCCCGGGGGGGTTTTTTAAAAAAAAAAAAAAAAATTTTTTTTTTTAAAAAAAAAAAATTTTTTTTTTTTTGGAAAAAATTTTTTTTTAAAAAAAAAAAATTAAGGAATTTTTAAAGGGGGAAAAAAAATTTTTAAAAAAAAAAAATTTTTAAAAAATTTTTAAAATTTTTTTTAAAAATTTCCCCTTTTTTAAAAAATTTTTTAAAAAAAATTTTAAAAAACCCCCAAAAAAAATTTTAAAAAAAATCCTTTTCCCCCCCCTTTTTTTTTTTTTAAAAGGGGGGGCCCCCCCCCCAAAATTTTTTTTTTTCCCAAAAAATTTTAAAAATTTCCCCCCTTTTTTTTTTTAAAAAAAAATTTTTTTTTTTTTATTTTTTTAAAAAATTTTTGGGGACCTTTTTTTAAAATTGGTTTTTTAAAAATTTTTAAAAAAAAAAATTTCTTTTTTTTAAATTTTTTTTTTTAAAATTTTGGTTTTTTTTAAAAAAAAAAAAAAATTAAAAAAAAAAGGGGGGTGAAAAAAAAACCCCCTTTTCCCCAAAAAAAAAAATTGGAAACCCAAAAACCCCCCCAAAAAAAAGGGGTTTTTTTTTTTTTCCCCTTTTTAAATTTTGGGGTTTTTTTTTAAATTTTAAAAAATTTTTTTTTTTTTTTTAAAAAAAAAACCCAAAAGGTTTAAAAATTTTAAAAAAAAAAAGGGGGAAAAAAAAAAAAGGGTTTTTTAAAAGGGGTTTTTTTCCAAAAATTTTTTTTTTTAAAAATTTAAAACAAAAAAAAATTTAAAACAAAAAAAAAAAATTTTTTAAAAAATTTTTTTTTTTTTTAAAAAAAAGTTTAAATTTGGGGGCCCTTCCCTTTGGGTTTTTAAAAAAAAAAAATAATTTAAAATTTAAAAATTTTAAAAATATTTAAAAAAATAAAATTTTTTTAAAAAAATTTTTATTGAAAAACCCCCCCCCATTTTTTTAAAATTTTTTAAAAATTTTTGTTAAAAGAGGGTTAAAAAAAAAGGGGGGAAAAAATTTTTTAAAAAACCTTTTTAAAAAACCCCCCAAAAAAAGGGGTTTTTTAAAAAAAATTTTTTTTTTAAAAAAAAAATTTTTTTTTTTTATTTAAAATTTTTTTAAAAAAATTTTTTTTTTTTTTTTTAAAAAAAATTTTTTTTTCTTTAATTGCAAGGCCCAAGTGTCAGCTCCTAAATTTTCCCCAACTTGATCCTAAATCTGACCTGCTTTTATACCGCCCATTTCCGCCAAAGAATATATTTATCTAATTTATTAAAATATGTCACGAATCCTAGGCGTACCTATATTATTAGATTACGAGTATAAGGGAGTTTATAAATGATGCAAAACTTGTCTAGATCCGCCGAGTCACAATGTCTCGCGCCGTGTAGACTGGCTTGACAATATATTGGATCAGAAGAAGTCAATTAATCTAATTAAATATAAAGAACATTATATTTATATGTCTTTTAAATATAAGATTTTTAACAAACAATTAAATTTAAGCCTTTTCCTTATCTTCAAAATATTTATCAGTTTTATCCATTCTAAATGTAAGCTTAAAATTTTGAAATCCAAAATTTACTGCTTTACATCATATTTTATTTGAAATAAGTCCTTTTAATCTATTTTATCCAAAATGTCCAAGATAACTAATAATTTTCATAGTCCATAAAATATTTATAAGCACGAGTTGTCTTTTTTACAAACGGCCAAGTTAAGCTCCTAATTTTCCCTAACTTGATCCTAAATCTGACTGCTTTTAGCCCATTTCGCCAAAGAACATATTTATCTAATTTATTAAAATATTAAATCTAGGCGTACCTATATTATTAGATTACGATATAAGGGAGTTTATAAATGATCAAAACTTGTCTAGATCCGCCGAGTCATGTCTCGCGCCGTGTAGACTGGCTTGACAATATATTGGATCAGAAGAAGTCAATTAATCTAATTAAATATAAAGAACATTATATTTTATTTTGTGGGCTGTTAAAGACAAGAACTGTCACAATATAACCAAACGCGAAGATGTTTGGAGGAAGATTCGTGAAGCCCTAAATCTACCAACTTCAACTTCAAGGATCAAAATTTACCTCATGTTATTATCCATTTTCTCAATTATGGGTAAGATTACAAATATCGGATAATCAAAATCTTCTTGCCTCAATACTGTTAAAGTCTTAACAATATCGTCTATTAATTTGACGACCACATCTATCGTTATAGTGACTGGTTTTCTCTCCGATAATAATTATCTGCTCCAAGTGACCAGTATAAACGTTTTGGACTTTTATCCGATGTCGTCCTTTAAGTCAATTATCTTATTTTGCTGGATTGGATTTTGTATCTGGTCATCGCATCAATATTTCTGGATCAGGAGCAGTCAATTAATCTAATTAAATATAAAGAACATCCTATTTTGTGGGATGTTAAAGACACGAACTATCACAATATAACCAAACGGGAAGATGTTTGGAGGGAAATAAGTGAAGCCCTAAATCTACCAACTTCAACTTCAAAGATTAAAATTTACCTTATGTTACTATCCATTTTCTCAATTATGGGTAAGATTACAAATATCGGATAATCAATATCTTCTTGCGTCAATCCTGTTAAAGTCTTAACAATATCGTCTATTAATTTGACGACCATATCTCTCATTAGAGTGACTACGTTTCAATTCATTCCATTCTGCTCAAAATGACCGGTATAAATGTTTCACTCATAGTTGTATCCGATGTCCTTTAAGTCAATAGTCTTATTTTGCTGGATTGGATTTTGTATCGGGCCGATCGTATGACGCGATGATGTAGATAGCATTTGGATTTAAACTGTCTTTCTACTTAACTTAGCTCCGTTGGATTTCAAAGTTAGAACTGTATTTCACCCTAATTTGCAGGAATGATACGCGCATCAAATTCGTGAGGAAGATTCGCACAATGTAATTCCACCTTAAGCATTTTCTTTTCCCCTAAATTTAACATAAAATACGTGCAAAAACTCCATATTAAGGTATCTGCGCTACAACTCATTGGTCTGGGGAACGATGAGATTCTTGTATTGAAGATAAAGACAGAATTTATTCTGGTTTATCTTTCTCTATTCGTTGTTTTTATAATGACGTTCATTCGGAATGTAAAGCATTCTTTGGAAATTTTAGACCGAAAGTATAAGGTGTATTTTTTATATTTTTTTATTAGAAAAAAATATTTAGTAGGTTTAAAAATAATGGGTTAACTTTTTTACATACATTAAGAATCAGTCGTTTTGGATTTATCTTGGCAAAAAATAATTTGGTGGCCCTAGAGTTCGCTGCATGATTCCATGGTAACAAAATAAGCAGCATTTACCACGTTAAAACACTGTCTGTCGTCAGATCAGTGAGGTTAAGCAAGTCGGTCATGGTAAGTTAATTGATAGGTGTCAATCTGTGAACGCGGCTTGGTGTTATGTGTATTTAGAATTCAGTATTAAACTGTAGGGTCTTTCTGAATGATATGACCCAGACGTTAATGAGTTATATAGTTCAGAGGAAGTGGTTATTTTTGTAATCTTCGTAATGTTTTAACCTCGTTGTCTAAATGGTGCCGTGAATTTCAAATATCCACAGGTTTTGGTATTTGTACATGGCGCCTTCTTGGGCTGTCCCAAAGATAAAAAAGTTATATGCCCTTTATTTTAAGTTAAACTAGAGTTATTAATAATCATTAAAAAAAAAAAAATTCGAGGATTTTTGTTTGTAATTTTAATCCCACATATTAACTTAACTAAGTTCCTCTTTAAAAATGTTGGCCTCTTAAAGTAGTCAAATCAAAAAGACCAAGTTTTATCCACAATTGTATTCTAAATAAATTATATACCAAATACACCCTTCTTGTCTCTAGGATACATAACTGAGTACCATCCTAAAAAACTTTCATTGTCTTTATTTTGATTATTTACACAATGTTTCGGGCAGTTCTATTTGTCTATTTTCAGGTGTAAAATAATTTAATTCCTAAAGCTACTGACCTTCAAATACTAGGGTAGACCACTCATTTGTGACGGGTTGGATGCAGCTCAAGCGTGATGTTGTTTACTCAGAACGCCAGCATTGGTGTGCTTTAAGAGTTGTTTCCAAATGGTGGGTTTTTATACCCTTGGTTATTAAAATTAAAATTATTCTCAATAAAGACAGCTTTCTAAAATTTGCGCTTTTTTGCATTGGGATTTTTTGTGAACATTTCGTGCTTCTCACTGATGATATTTTGTTTGGACCAGACATGGTCAGCCATCCATCATTTTGATGTTTCGCCCCTCTGTGTGTGTTGTTTATGTTCCGCTATTCTTACATACCAATACCAAGTCAATACATTTGTTCTCTTGTTTAGATAAATTAGGTTTTATTTTCGTTGGGATGCTTTTAAGTGTTGATTCAGACTAAAAAACTGTTTTAATTCCATACTGCTTTGCTATTCGTCTAATCTTTTCAGACGTTCCTTTTACAGATGAGATTGGTAAGATAGAGGAAGTATTTTGCTGAGGTGGTCTTACTATTGGTTTCATATTACAATTTTCTATAATCTTATTTAAGGATTCTGAAGTAGATTCATCTTGATGTTTTCCAATTGGACATCAAGGGTTGCTTGGTCGCTGAATAATGTAGTTGCTCTGTTCAATAACATTTTTATTATTCTTCGTTTGGTTGCTTCAGAATGGTTTGACTGGAAATAAAGATACTGTCCCGTATGTGTTTGTGCCCTATATATCGATGTGCTAATTCATCCAGTATGCTTACAGACTAGAACGTCTGGAAAGGGTAGACATCTGTTATTCTCTTTTCCGATGGTAAATTTAATGGAGTTATTAATTGATTTAAAATGATTGAAAAAGGAATTCAACTCTCTAATTATGAAGGTAATCGTCAACATGTCGAAGCCAGATTTTGGGTTTGACGATTGCGGTGTTGATAGCATTGGTTTCAAACTATTCCATGTATATATTCGCTATCACCGGAGATAGTAATGTACATCGGTAGGCCATCATCCTGGGTATAAAACCTATCTTTAACCTGAAAGTAAGAATTATGGAGACAGCGCCTCAAAAACTTCATCTTACCCTTCAGGGGTAACCAAGTACTTTCTACAAATGACGTGTCATCTGTCAATCTAGCCTCGGCGATGTCTAACCATTTCTTCAGATGCACCTTTGTATATAGGATTTCAATGTCAAAGCTGACAGACTTGCCTGAGTGATCTTATCTGTGGTTTTGATGATATCTTCAAAGTGGTTAGAGTTCTTTACAAAAGAAGTTGTTTTCTCAGCTAATGATTGGACACTTTGTAGGAGGAATCTACTTAAATTGCTGGTTGCCGAATCTCTTAAACTTGTGATGGCTCTAAGAGGCACATTATCTTCATGAGTTTTTGGTAACCCATAGAGGTGTGATGGTTTACTATGATGTGAAGTGAGATTTCTTCTAAAATTATTAGGGATGTTAGTTAAAAATAAAGACAATGGAAGTTCGAAAGTTCTTTTAGTATCATCACTGAATCATTGTCTACATTACATATTACAGTAGAACCATGATAAGTTAAAGCTGAATGAAAGGTTAAAGATTTTAAGTTATTGAAGTTTTTACTTATCAAGAGTTGAAGTTAGCGAGGTTTGATAGCATTGCGTATTCACTTTTGGTTTCATTTTACGTTTTCTTTATTATCTTTCAATTTTATACGTGTATTAACGAGCTATTTTAGTAAAAGACTGAAGTTCAAAGCAATTAAGTTTTAAGCAATACTTTTAGTTATGGAGGTCACCAAGGATACTACTTTAAGTTATCAAGGGTCAATGGTAAAATTCTTTGTTTAAGCTATAGAGGTTTTAAACTTTAAGTAACGAAGGATTTCTGCTTTGAAGGGAAGGGAACACAAAATTTTTTTAAGCCGAGGTATTTATGTTATCGAGGTTTGACTTTTCGAGGTTTTACTGTACCAACCAAGACTAACCAGAACTAGTTCAGGTGTCTTAATTTAAGCTTTATTTTTAAAACTAATCGTAATTTTATTTTAAAAAAATACTTATTATAGTCCTGATTTTAATCGTGTGATTTAAGTAAATCACCTTAAAACTCCGCTTTTTACGCCCGTGAATAACCGTGTAAAGTGCCCAAGTTGTATTTGCCTTTTTTGTTACGTCATCTAAATCAATACACAAATCCAGTCTAAAAACCATCCAATCCAATATTTAACCGTAAAGGATACACGAGATGGGACACCTGATAATTTATTATTCAGTTCGTTCGCATTGGGGTCGGTAAAACGCTTGTAATGACCCTATTTTGTCGTACTTACCCTAAGCCGCGTGCTCGACAGGTAAAATATGCAGTAATATTAGAAAAAATGTGAAACGTCATTTGCCTAAATTATTATATAATGGAGTCGAAATAAATGTAGACGGGGTCTTTAGTAGTTAGTTATTTTTGGATAACGTTAACTTGACGGTTTCCTGTGCCTTAATATTGTTTTGTAATGGGGATATTTTTTAGAGGTATAGACTGTGAAATGGAAATCATGGTAATGGCCATAGTATCAAGGCGCACGGTAATGCGCCAGGCCAAGTTCCGGCCTGACGCATGAAGTGTGTATATTAAACGAAATGTTTTAGCGTATTTTTCCTCCATTACTTTCATAACTTCGTTATCGTTCCATATAAAGGGATGAGATTTAATATGTAAATTCACATAAGTATTTTAATCATCTGTGAAAAAATCGAAAAAGATATGTCAAGTGGTTTATGAGATATTCGGTTTTGAAAATGGACCATTTTATTACCAACTGACTTACTTTTTGACTCATTAAAATTAAGAGGCACTTTCTGAGGGAGTGGAAACTTAAAATTTGGTATGTAAGAGGGTTTAGGACACAGGTAAAGTAAAAATTCTAAAAACTGGATGTTTTTATTTGGAACGTTTTGAAACAGAATTTAAAAGGCAGGCATTCATCAAACTGGAAAAAAAGAGAGGAGATTATACCAAAAAGACTTGGCCAAATTCCGACCTCTTAAAATACTAAGATCTAAAATACAAAAAAGTTTTTTTTAATTTGGCAATTTTTTTACTAATCTGACTGTAATAATGACTAGCATTTCGCTGGGGCTTCATCGGCGTGTTTTTTCCCATTCTCGCAGAAAAATTTCATACATTTAATACGTGCGTCGACGACGTCTGCCCTGAGGTATCTGGCCCACTTTACACTCCGTAACATCACATTATATCACGACTCCCGCGCTTCGTTTTTCGTCACACACTTGTCGTCTCGAGCGTCTTGCGATTGAACATTATTATTTTATCGTATTTCATTTGTTATCATTTCTTATAATGTAAAAGGCATTTGTGAATGAGTTAGTACTTATTTCCTATACAACTTTCATCCGTCTTTTTACCGCCTCAAGGGATGAACTTCCAAAAATACTACCATTTATTATTTTTCCGGGTAATTAAAAGCCTTATCAAAAACATCCATGTTTACAGCTTTAAAAATGGCGATTTGTCTATACAAACATTCATCCAAATTTTAGTCCTCACTCCAAAGGGATTCAATTCAAAATTTTTATAACAGATCATTTTTAATCGTAATCAATAGCTTACATACCAATTTTATTACTTTTAAATCCAGAAATGATGAAGTTTAGAAGCCTAATTACCAAAAACTTTCATTCCCATTTTAAACTCCCAAGGAATGTAATTTTAAAAATGTTAAAACAGACAATTTTTAATCGTAATTTATAATCTAAATGATGAAGTTCCACACAAACCTTTCCCCCCTCATTCTACCCTTTTAGGAGGAGGAAAGTTCCCTAAAATCCTTTTTTAGCTAAAATCTTCTATTTTTCTGGATATCAGAAGTCTAATTAGCAACTTTCATATTTACAACTTCAAAAATTACAATTTTTCTGTGCATATAACTTTCATCCCCATTTTAGCCTTCCCAACAAATGTAATTTAAAAAATATTAAAACAGGTCATTTTTAATCATAATCAAAAGCCTAAACCCCAATTTTTATACTTCTAAGTCTAGAAATAATAAAGTTCAATAAAAACTTTCACCTCCCATTTTCTAGGGGTTGGGTTTTCTAAAATTCTTTCCTAGCCTATGTTCATCGGGAATAAGGTGGGATTCTAATGATAAAAGATGGTCCAGTAGTTTTGGAGGCTATTCAATGCAAACAAACAATCAAATCTTTCTTTTTTTATAATATTAGTATAGAAAAGAACTGTCTATATTAATGAAAAGAAAACATTCATTTATACTGACAGATAAGTAAAAAACTTGCTAAGTCAAAAAGAGTGGAACAAAATTGTATAGTAGAATTTTACATTTTGCTTTACCTGTTGACCAAAAATGTATTTTTCAGTTACCAATCTTCCTCATACTCTTTCATTGATGTGCATCCCCCTTACAAACAAAAGTGCCACCAAATTCCCCCGAAACGACTGATCTTAATCCATTATTTTCAACGGTCCTGTTTTATATCTCTTCGGCTTTGCCCATTACACTCTGCTTGATTCGGCTGATTGAATGAAAGCGAATGCGTGTTGGTTGGATGCCTCTGCCACTGAAAAGTGACTCATCTAATTCGAATTTAACCAGAAGCTGCCCAGTTTATTGTAAAGGATTGATATTAGAGCGAACGACGCGTGGTGGTTTTATTAAATTTAAGTGAAAAGATTTATGGTTTACATTCTGTCATACGTGAAAAATTAACCAAAAGACCAAAAAAACAATCTTTTTTCACGTCCGTGCATATTTGTTTACTTTCGTGTACGTTTTTTTAAAAATTTTTCTATACTTTCCCGCACTCGTGCGGGTATGTATAACTATCTATATTTAGACCTTATACTGTATCGGATTGGCTAAATAATAAATTGATTACTTCCTAATAATAATACCTACCAATTTGGATGCTTAAAATACAACAGGGTAGATACCCTGTTTTTGGTGTTAGTGGTGGGATATTTTTTACGCTTTGCTGGCTCTAGAGCCCAACTCATCCCTACAATTTCAGAGCCCGACTTCTGTTTCAACTCGCCTTTCCCTCCCTTTATCCGGTAAGACGATGTTTATTAGACACAAAGGGAATAGTGTTTAGCATGTTACTTATGGAACACCTGCATGTCGTTCCGACTTATGAGAAGTAAGGCAGCTTCCCACAAAGCAAAGAATTTTTTTCGCGATATATTCTATTTATATCCAAGAATAATAATATTCCGTGGGTGTTTTTAACTTTCGTGTGTATTTTAAATGCATCAAACAGGTAACAACTACTTTTTAATTATTTTTTTTTTCTAAAAATTAAAATATTATTTAGGTATAGTCAAAGCTTCTTATTTGCGCTTCCTCCATTCGCGCTTTCACTATTCGCGGATTGAAAAATGCGATCTGTGCATATCTGTATACTTTCGCGTACGTTTTTAATCTTTTTATATTTAATATATTTTTATTTAAAATAGATCTTTAAGTAAGTATTGAATAAGAGGGCGATATCAGATTAGGCACAAAAATGTATTTAAATGCGAAAATTACTGACAGTCCGTTTTCAACAACTCAAATCGTCCTATTTTAATTTAAGGGTGATAAGAGGAAAAACAACTGAAACAAAGTGTATCGCATTGGTCCAAAATGTCAGTAAAATTGGTTATATACAAAATTGATCAATGGAGGGACCTTTTTTTTCACGCTTAAATCCATAAAATGTTTGCTTAACAGAAAAAAATTATTAAAATTACCAAATCATTAAACTAGGGCTATTAATTTTTACAAATTTAAATCTACAACTAATTCTCTTGAAACAACACAGTCAGGATTTTTAATAAACCATTGACAAATTAAAAATAAAAAATATTTAAATAATAATTTAAACCAATTTGGGTTAGCTCAATCCATTCTATACTTAAACTCACTAATTTAGTTAACTTCCAGAAACTTAACTAAATGTAGTCTAGAAAAGTTAGGAAATAAATCAGAAATTTTTAAAGCCAGCAGATATCAAGTTCCGGGTTTCTGCATTGGCCCAGAAAGCCCCAGGAAAAAGTAAATGGTGGGTTATGCCACAAAAATGCATTTGGTGCAAAAGATTTTGAATTAAAAAATTACTTGCATAATTATAAGAAGGACTGAGAGGGGCTCGTGGGTGGCTCTGGGAAAAGGTAATGAAGAAAGTGAAAGATCACAAATTATGAAATTAATACTTTATTTAAATAATAAATTGTACTTTTTATTAATATTGAATTATCCATTTAAGAAGAAAAAAGTTGGAAGAAGATGTTTCGTATTTCAATTAAAACTTGAACTTTATGATGGATAATTCAATAATAATAATAAAAAATACAATTTATTATTTTAATAAAGTAATATTTTCATAATTTCTGATTTTTTACTTTCTTTATTAGATTTTCCCGCAAGGCCACCCCCGCGCGCCCCCGGGTAACACTAATGCCAGAATTGAATTCGGCATCCCCGAAAACCCCCGAGTAACGATCTTTGAGCGATTTTTCCGAGTTTTTAGTAATTCTTATAATATTGCAAGTAATATGTAATTGTAAAATGCATTTATTGCACCAGAATGCATTTTTCGAAAAACCAAACACCATAATATACTTTTTTCCTGGGAGCTTTCTGAACACAATGTAGAAAACCGCATCTCGATATCTGCTGGCCTTAAAAATTTCTTTATTTCGGCCGATTTTGATCTAAATGCCGTGGACTAATTAGTAGGTTTGTCACGAAACATTACATTAAACGCATTTATTTTGTTAGTGCCAAAAACAGGATTTTTTTTTACATCTTTTACTAATATGTTGTAAGGGCACATTAGATCCTTTAGGTATACTATCTAAAAATTAAAGGGGCAGTATTTTTATCTTTCTTTCTCTTTCTCTCTGTCTGTTCCTCTCTCTCCCTTTCCCTTCGTTCAACACACTAATAGCTAAGTACTCAGTTATGTATCCTAGAGACAAAGAGGGTGTGTTGGGTATGTAATTTATTTAGAATAAAATTGTGGAAGTACAACTTATATTACGAAGACCCCTAGTTAAAGTAAATATTTAGGTCGACTGAACTGGGAAAAATATTACCTCATTCGTAAAACCCCGACAGGACATCTTTCTGTTATAAACCAGACTACCTTTAGTCTAGTAAAAAAACTTTTTAGAGAAATAATCATCCACACAAATAGTTCGATAAACAAACTGTTTATTTCCATCGATAAAGTTAATGACGTATAAAAATCGCAAATGGCCTTCTCATTCACCTATATCGATGGCCATAAATTACATCTATGACTCGACACTTTGCAATAACACACGAGTGCAACAAGACAAGATCTGTCACGTGAATTATGACGTTTTAGCGGTGTGAAAGGAGATTAGTCACGAGACCCTTCGGTTTGCTTTGGGTTAGCGTCGGGCCCTTGGCCGGCGCTGTCTCCTCTTGCATCTCTTGGGTTTTGGCGATCTTGTCTGTTTTAGTGTTTTAATTTATACAGGGCTTTTCTTATTTCTTTATCTTGTATAAAGTCTCGAATATAATTGGTAAAGTGATAATTTTAAGATTGCTGACTAATACTGACTTGTGTAAATCTTTTGTGTATAACACTAATAAATTATTATAAATCCGTCTTACTCGACGGGAGACCATGGAATTTTATTTGTTCTCGCCGGAGCTTTACTTTTCACTTTTTTTTTATCATAGCAACATAGATACAAACAAACAATACAAGCGTCAACAACTCAATTATTAAACTAAAAGCACACTAAAATGTTTATTTATTACTCAATTAAACAAATTGAAATTTGACGAATTAACTCAATAAAAGCTTATCAATA